>VXBJ01007597.1:128758-194786 GCA_013400055.1 Nycticryphes semicollaris
CAATATAGGAAGGACATGGACCTGATGGAGCGGGTCCAGAGGACGGCCATGAAAATGATCAAGGGGTTGGAGCACCTCTGCTGTGAGGACAGGCTGAGGGAGCTGGAGTTTTTAACCTGGAGAAGAGGAGGCTCCAGGGAGACCTCATAGCAGCCTTCCAGTACCTGAAAGGGGCCTACAGGAAGGCTGGGGAGAGCCTATTTTCAAAGGCCTGTAGTGACAGGACAAGGGGCAATGGGTTTAAACTGAAGAAAAGCAGATTTAGGTTGGATATTAGGAATAAGTTCTTTACTCTGAGGGTGGTGGAGCACTGGAACAGGTTGCCCAGGGAGGTGGTTGAGGCCCCTTCCCTGGAGATATTCAAGGGGAGTCTCAACGATGCCCTGGGCAACCTGGTCTGCTGACTGCGGGGGGGTCGGACTAGATGACCTTTGAAGGTCCCTTCCGGCCCAGATGATTCTATGATTCTAAGATAGGAATGGATGACACTGAATGGATAATTAAAAGGCAGATGAATTGCAAATGACTGTGAAGTAATGCAAATTGGGAAAGAATTCCAAATCTGCAAAACACTGCTATAGGTTACACTTTCTATTGCAACAGACTTTATCATGAGCAGTTCTTTGCAGTTGGCAGTTCAGTGCCCAATAATCAACATGTAGAACAGTGAAATATCTACAGGCTTTGCACCTTGCTGCTCTCTCCCTTGCCCAGATTTTTTGGACAATGTTGGTTAATAGGTGACGGAAAATGTATGTTAGGACCTATTGCTGGATTTGTTCTCAAAACAGAGAAGATCAGCATGTCATAATTTCAGATATTATTTGTTTTCTTATTACATCATGAGATCTGTTTGCAATCTGATCCTTGCGTTTCCCAAAACTGTTATATAAAATGAGCAAAGCACACAAACAAGACAATAGCAACAAAGAACCAGAAGGGTTGAATGCTTTCAGATGAGGAGACAATATTTAGATTTGCAGCTTGGAAAAAGACAATTATTAGTGAATACAATACATATCTTGCAGATCATGAATAATGACAAAAGCATGCCTAGGAGAAGATGTTTGTTTCTCAGTCTGCAAGAGGCTGTTGTGGGTTAATCCAGCTGAGCACCACACAGCCAACAGGATGGGGAGAGTCAAAAGGGTAAAAGTACAAAAACTCATGGGCTAAAGTAAAGACAGTTTAATAGATGAAGCAAAAGCTGCAAACACAAGCAAAGCAAAATATGGAATTCATTTAATATTTCCCCATAGTTGGTAGCTTTTTAGCCCTTTCCAGGAAAGGCGGAATTCATCAAGCATTATATTATTTGGGAAGACAAACACTGTAACTGCAAACATCCCCTACTTCCTCCTTCTTCCCCCAGCTCTTTGGTTGCTTGATCATGCATCATACAGAGGGGCATCTTCAGTGTGACTCACCTTTCCTGGTCATGCTCCCACATTTCTGCCTTCTGGCCAATCACAGGATCACAGAACAGTTTGGGTTGGAAGGGACCTTAAAGACCACCCAGTGTCACCCCCTGCCCTGGGCAGGGACACCTCCCACCACACCAGGTTACTCCAAGCCCCCTCCAACCGGGCCTTGAACCCCTCCAGGGATGGGGCAGCCACAGCTTCTCTGGGCAACCTGGGCCAGGCTCTCACTACCCTCACACCAAACGAGTTCTTCCCCACATCTCAGCTCCATCTCCTTTCTTCCAGTTTAAAACCCTGCGCCCTCCTCCTATGGCTCCCCTCCCTCATCAAGAGTCCCTCCCCAGCTTTCCTGGACCCTTTTCTTTTCCAGGCTGAACACCCCCAACTGTCTCAGCCTGTCTTCATAGGAGAGGGGCAGTCCATGATCACTTACAGGATTCCCGAGTGATCCAGGTTTCTCTTTCAAGCTCATGATCACTGCAAACCACTGCACAGAGGGCACCCTCCATTTAAACGTCCAGCCCAGCACCAGCAACTGAGATGCCAAGAAGAGCTGTGCTTCAGTACCAACTACTTCTGAAGTGGCTCAAACCCCTTCATATTTGACTAATATGTCTTTCAGTTTTAGGGTCTAAAGCACACTTAACATATCTTGTCCTGTCTGGACTAGCCCAAGGGCTACTGCAAGATCTCCTGTTTAATTTGTTCAAAGACATGTTGCTGCTCCCCAGTGAAATTATTGGCCCTTGGGTTTAAAATTCGCTGAGAAGTGTGTAATTAAATTTTGGAACTTGTTCCCAGGAAGCACTTTGGAGGCTGCATACACCATGGGGCGAGAAGTGGAATGGTGAAAATGGCTGAGAATCACTCCACTGGTAGTCCTTAGGTGTGATAGTCCAGAACTCAGCTCAGGAAATCCCACATCCCACCACTGCTGGAATCTGCATACACTGGGCAAAGCCATCTTTTACCCATGCCTTGTTTTTCATGGCTTTCCCTGTATAGCTGAGATTACTTGGGAGGGAAGCAGAACACAGGCCACACTGACCTTTGGAGCAGACCCCACGTGTCAAATGCTTCAGTATTTTCTGTAATATTCATGGCATCTTTCTGGAGCCCAGTACCTCTTCTCTCCAAAGGGTGCTGGTTTGGTCTCCGTGGAAAGTGAATGGCAGAGGCATAATTTTTCTTCACAATAAACCACCAGGACTAATTTTAAATTTGTTTTTCAGGAGATTCAATTCAGCTTTTCCATGTTGTATCTAACATAAAACACTTTCAGATGCAGTTCATCCAGATGGGACAGGACTGGTTGCCTTATTCTCAGCTATAGTGCCCAGGGTGGGCAGAGCCAAGCTCAGTGCAAGAGCATGGCACACACTGTCTCCTCCTAAACCAGGGTATGTCCTTTTTGGGGTAACCTCAGGCTGTTTATAGGAGCAGAATCACCCCTGTCATCTTCAACCCTGGTCTCAGGGCACAGTGAAGGACGCTTCAAAGAGAGGTAGCCCAGGCATCCATCTTAAATCACAACCCAAAGTATGGGACAGCTGGGCTGATGTAGTAATTCTCACCTACGGTGTTCAACAGCATGTTCCAATAATATCTGAGCACTGGGCAAATGCTTTTCAGTGCCAAAGTTGGTGGCTCACAGTGAGTCATTTCCAGACAGTTGGCACTAACCACTTATTGAGGTTGGATCTCACTGAGCCCTCTCCAAAGTGACAGCCCAAATTGGAGGCATGTGGAGAGCTCTTGGCTGACCAACAGGGGATGATGAGTGGAGAGATCTCCTTTCCCTTCCTCCATTTCTGCATTGCTCCATTCTGGAATGATTGTCCCATCAGCTCCTTCTTCCTGGTAAGAAATATTTCTTTCCATCAGCATCAGCCTTAGGGAAGGAGGTGCTGATGGGTGGGTTATCCATTTACTGGGAACACCTCGTAGGCAGGACAGGCAGTGGGAGGACTGGTGAAGGGGCAGCAGCACCAATAAATGAGGTGGCTTCAGTCACACGGGGGTATGCGAATCTGCAGCCCTGCCAGGGCTCGCTGGTTTGGAGCGAACAAGTCTCCAGACAAATCTCAACCTCTCTCTCTCTCTCTCTGTCTTTGGAGGAAAGGTTTTGCAGTGCTGAAAATCTTGCTATGTTTATTGCGGTCACAGCCTGGGAGCCTCCATTTGCATATGCAAATCATATGCATTTATGTAAATTCCTGGTCGAATAATATTATCACAGTCCCTGCAGAATGGATTCTCTCCCATGGCAAATCACTTGATTGTGTTCTCTAAACTGAGAGTGACATTGCTTTGACCAGGCATTACTGAACATAACATTTATATCTGATTCAAGAAACAATAAAGGAGCCCGGTTCCTGGGCACACACCCTTGTCAGCAACTTTATTCAGGCTGCGTTTGTTAGGAAGAGAAGCAGACTCCAGCTCCCAAGCCCTCCCCCCGGCCCCCCCTTNATTTGCTGGCAAATAAGTCAGAGCCCAACCGTGTGCGATGCCAAGACAAAGGGGTGGAGGCAGATGCCAAATCACTTTCAAGCCCATGACAGAGCCCTGAGTCACCCAAACTGGAGCAGCTCTCCCAGAAAGGACTCCCCTTACAAAAATGCTGTTGCTGCAGCAACACTAATCCACACGCCAGTGGGCAGAGAGATAATGCAAGGGATGCAACAGCAGATTCGTTCGCTCAACGCCGTGCTCAGACAAGGGGAAATTACAGTAAACGAGAGGGATCTGCTTGCTCTGTTTTGAAGCCCTTTGTTGTGGGCATTCCTCAGGCAAAGGGCTTCTGACACCGAAGCGAACTGGTCTCCGTGCAGGCAAATGGCTTGGGTCTTACCCCACTCCCTGCTCTCAGTCTGGGACATCCCACAAACTGAGCAAGGGGATTTGACAAAGCTCCCTTCACTGCCTGGGCTGGGATAGGGACACATCATGAGGCCACTTGAGGTCCTGAAATCACAGAACCATCGAATCATAGAATTGTTGAGGTTGAAGGGACCTTTAACATTGAGTCCAACCATCAGCATAACTCTGATAAAAAAATATCACTACCCCATGTCTCTCAGCACTGTGTTAACCCAGCTTTTAAATACCTCCAAGGATGGTGCCTCAACTCCTTCCCTGAGCAGCCCATTCCAAGGCTTCAGAACCCTTTCTGTGTACAATTTTTTCCTAATCTCCAATCTGACCCTCCCCTGGCACAACTTGAGGCCGCTTCCTCTTGTCTCATTGCCTATTCCTTGGGAGAAGAGACCGACCCCCCCAGGCTACACCCTACTTTCAGGGAGTTGTAGAGAACGAGAAGGTCTCCCCTCAGTCTCCTTTTCTCCAGGCTGAACACCCCCAGCTCCCTCAGCCACTCCTCACAAGGCTTGTGCTCCAGACCCCTCACCAGCTCCATTGCCATTCTCTGGACCTACTCCAGCCCTTCAACATCTTTTTTGTGGTGAGGGGCCCAAAAGTGGTCATAGTACTCGAGGTGGGGTCTCACCAGTACCAGATCTCAGCTGGACTGTGAATCACATCCCATTCTGACCTGAAGAGCATTCAGATCCTGTCCTCAACCCCTCCCTGGCCATCACTCCTGTCACCAGCCAGTTCCAAGGCCACTACTGCTGCAGCAATGACCCCTCTCTGCACACCCCTCCTGTCCTTCTCTGCCTTCCTTCTCCACTGCAGTAAGTAAGCTGCTTCTAGGCCCAGGCAGGCAGTGCAGTCACCATCACTAGAGCCTGGTTAGTGAGGTAATATGAAAAACATATATAGGCTGGCTGATTGAGTCAGTTGAGGCAATAACCCCAGGAAGTTACAGAAGTCTTAGGGCTAATTGTGCCTCTTGCTGCCCATTCATGCACCTCATGACCAAGCAGGGGGTGAAAGCCAATTGTTCCACAAGTGGAGCTGGAACTGGCCTTTGCCAGGGCTCAGAGATGCCCAGCTCAGAAAGCAGAAGTAGGTCTGGGGAGTAAGCAGCAACAATAATGAAAAAAGACCACAAGAACAGTGTGGAAGCACTGAGCATGATGGATGTGAAGGTCATGATCATGCAGAAAGAGCCTGGCTTCAAGGGAGCAAAGGCAATATGGAGACTGCAAAGAGTGTTGACAGTAGCAAAGAAGATGGGGCGAGGTTGTCCCTTCAAGGATATGGGCAGGGCAGCTGAGGACAAAGTACATCAAAAGACTCAGGAAACACAGAGCTGGGGAGACAGCTGGAGCTTTAAAGGGAGGGGACATGGCTCAGGACACAACCAGGAGGAGATGCATGAAGACCAAGAGGTAGAAAGAAACCTTTCAGTACCTGAAATAGGTCTCGGAGGCAGAGGAGGGGAAGGGATGGCTGGGAACAGTAAAGCCAGGTGTAGGCACCATGAGAAAGGGAAGGCTAGGTAGGATTACAGTAGGAGGCAAGAGGATTGCAATGAATAACAGATCAAAGAGAAGGAGGAAAGTCCAGGGGCAGGAGGTTTATGGAGGAAGAAAGCTGTGATTGAGCAAAAGCAGTGTGAATGGAAGATATTTTTAGGATGAGACATTCTCCTATCAGAAAGAGAATGGTTTTTAGGGTTGGATTTTCAACAGGTGATGCTGGGTGACAGTACTCAAATTGGAAACAAGAGGTTTTTCAGGCCAGGTGTTAAAAAAGGAAGAGGTTAGGAAGTTTGAGATTTTTGTTTCCCCAATTCCCATCTCAGTACTGACCAGGGAGAACACAGGAAGGAAAGAGGAAAAATGAGAGATGAGGAGGAGGGTAAGAAGAACTGCCCTACAATTATGCTGGCTCTGGACAGACAGATGAGAATTCCAGCTCCCAACTGTTTAAGAAAGTTCAAATTAGTAGGAATGGTTGCAAGAATCATTGTCCTTGTGGCTCTTTTCCCCCATCACCCCAACACGTGTCCCTCCATCGTCCCCTCATAGTGTGATGAATCCTGAATGTGTACCAGTCAGATCTGCCACCAAAGTCCCACAGCAATGCAAAGGTCCTTCAGCGTTAAATCCAAGGTGTGTTGCCAAGGGACTAAATATTTTGTGACAGAATCAAGGAATAGCTGAGATTAGAAGTGATCTCTGGAGATCATCTGCCTCAACCAGCCTGGTCAAAGCACGGTCAAATGGAGCAGGTTGCCCAGGTCTGTGTCCTGTAGGGTTATGAGTATCTCCAAGGATGAAATCTCCATAAGCTCTCTAGGTAACCTCTTCCAGTGTTCATCCACCCTCACAGTAAAAAACAGTTTTTCATATGCTCAGACAGAAATTCAATGTTTCAGTTTGTTCTCACTGTCCCTTGCCCTGTCACTGGATAGTGCTAGAGGAGTCTAGCTGCATCTTTTCTGCTCTCTCCCACCAGTTATTTCTACAAATTGACAAGATCTCTCCAGGGCTTTCTTTTCTCCTGGATCCACAGTCTCAGCTCTCACACCCTCCCCTTGTACATCAGATGCTCCAATCCCCAAACATCTTTGCTCCACCATCAATTTTACAGATGTTCACAGCCCCGTGAATGAGGGGATCATTTAAATGCTCTTTAGTCCTTTTCCTTGCCCACATGTCTAGAATTGCAAGGCTCACCCTCAGAACTCTTTTAACTCCATCCATTCTATGTCTGATCCTCTGAATCCACTTTGAGCGTAACAGAAAAGTCCCTTGTTGCCCAGAAGGTCAAATGCCACTTCACTTACCTACGTCATTTATCTGCACAAGCTTTTGTGTGTGCAGAGAAGAGGTTCTGCGGTGGTACCACCAATAGTGGGACCCGGCTCATCCCTGGGTGAACCTGTTCACTGAGCATCGTTATCTCTGTTATAGCCAAACCCTTCCTGATCAATGAGCAATAGGTAGCAGAGTTCATGACATTTCAGGCTTTCGAAACAGCTTTTCTGAATTGCTCTGTAAATAGTGGGCAGGTTTCTGGCTTTCACAGGACATCACTATGGGTAAGGTATATGCTCCTGTGCTGGATTGTATGAAAAACCTCTCTGTGGCTTTTCTAACACATTGGTTTTTCCTGCTTAATTTTTAAAAAGATAACGCTCCCTTCGTGGTTTGTTTGTTGCAGCCTCATCCAACCCTGGTGGGGGTGAAAAGTCAGCAACTGCACCTGACACAGATGTGTTGACACAATTTAAACTGAGTGTCTAGACCACACGTCTAGACCGCAGTCCAGAGAAGTTCATCCAGAGGTAAACAGGTAAAACAGGCCAGTGGATCATGTTCAAAAAGTACATAATTTTCTCTATTTGTTACTAAGGGAGCTTGAGGGACTAACTTAGGTGGAGATGGCCATCATGGGCACATCTGCGGGTTAGTTCCTCAAGCCAGCCACCTTTTCAGTGTAAATTGATCAATGAGGCATCAATGCACATGGGTCAACCTCCAGTTTCAGGTACTTTTCATGGAGTGCAATGGGAAGTAACCTCCCATTGGTGCCTGTTCTTCTCTGTTGACTGGAGGAAGGACCAGCACAACCAGCTGCAATTTTGACAACTAGCTTTTAGATGTCTACAGTTTGCAGAAAACCACTCTGAACTTCACAGACCCACTCCAAGTGGGTGAGCAAACCAGGCTCGTGCAGTGCTCATTGAATCATCGTATCATAGAATAATTTAGTTTGAAAGGATCATCTACCAGTCTCTTAGCTGGAGGGTCTTTTCAAAGCAGCCCCCTGACCATGAAGCTGGTCTCACAAGGACCACCTCCGTGTCCATGTCATGCCTGTCCTAGGGAGCCCCAAACTGAACATGGGATTCCACATGTGGTCTCACAAGAGCTGAGTAGAAGGGAAGAATCAAAATGTTCTAGTTCCTGTCTTGCCCCAGGATGCAGGTGGCCTTTTTTTCTCCATGGGCACAAGGGACTCCTGTTGTGGCCCCTCCAGGATCCTCTAGTCCTTTTCTGCAAAGCTGTGTCCTAGCGAGTCAGCTCCCAACCTGTCCTGGTGCGTGGGGCTGCCTCGCCCCAGAAGCAAGACTTTGCATTTGCTTTTGTTGAGGTTCATGAGGTTCCCATCAAAACATTTCTAACCCTGTTGAGGAAATTCTTTCCCAATGCCCACCCTCCCTGCCCTCCAACCTATCATAACCAGCTGCCAATTAGACTTTGAGCCACTGACCACTAGCTTTTCAGCCTAGAAGTCCACCCACCTTTCTGTCCATCTATCTAGGACATATTTCATCTGATTTTCCATAGAGACACTGTGGAAGATAATCTCAAAGGTCTTGATAAAAGGTAAATAACATCCACTGCTCTACCCCCACCACAGAGCCAGTGATCTCATCACAGAGAACTATCAGATTGGTCAGGCACAACTTTCTTTTGGTAAATCCATGCTGACTGTTTCCAATCACCCTCTGGTCCTTGATGTGCCTGGGCAGGGGTTCCAAGAGGATTTTCTCCATAACCCTCTACAGCTGAAGGTATTGTTGCCCACATGTAGCTGCTGAAGCAGATGCTATTGTGCGCCAGGTTTTTTTCCATGTTTTTAAGAAGCAATGTGTCCATATTTCAGACCCACCACATGGCAGAACACAGAGCCAGCTGCATCTTAGAAGGGGTTGCTCATGACCAGTACAAATGTGACAAACCTAAAACACTTGAAGTGTTTATTTAGCGGCGTGAATGTAGAATTAGAGAACAGCACTGAAAAGTGTTATTTATTTCTCAGCAGTTCTACAGCCTTCGGTGGATGAGCAGAAATGTCCACTAAAATAGAAAAAATCTGTAACAGTGCCTGATCAAGTTCCTTAGGAACACAGGCAACATCCATGGATGGACAGCTGAGATTTCTTTGAATATACTATGTCCAATATTGGACAAATAGTAGGAGACAAGGAAAGATACCAAATTTACATTTATTTGGAGATTCAGGCTGGCCATTAGGAAACACTCTTTTCTCAATGAGGCGGCACAGGCCTGGGAAAGATTCTAGTGGAGGTGGATGATCTTCACCCTTGGAGGTTTACAAAATTTAGCTTGTCAAAGCTGTCACCAACCTAGTCTAGTGTTGGTGGTTGTCCTGCTCCAATTCAGGTTGTCCACCTTTTAATATGAGAAATATTCCTATTTGTTGTTTTAACCAGATACAAGTCATAGGCCTCAAGCTAAGGAGGGATGGGAAGTTGTTAAATTGCCTTGTAACAGTCAGACTACAGGTTCCAATTGTTTCTTCTAATCTGTTAGTTCAGGATTTCTACAAGAAAGCTGGAGAGGGGCTTTTTACAAGAGCATGTAGCAATAGAACGAGGGGGAAGAGTTTGACACTGAAAGAGGGGAGATGGAGATGAGATACCAGAAAGAACTTGTTTGGTGTGAGGGTGGTGAGACCCTGGCCCAGGTTGCCCAGAGAAGCTGTGGCTGCCCCATCCCTGGAGGGGTTCAAGGCCAGGTTGGAGGGGGCTTGGAGCCACCTGGTGTGGTGGGAGGTGTCCCTGCCCAGGACATGGGGTGGCACTGGATGGCGTTAAGGATGCTTCCAACCCAAACTATTCCATGATTCTACAATTTTCTGGATGTTTTGGTATTCTTTCCTAGAGGTAATTTTTAAACCATTTACAAAATGGAGTTATAATCTGACAGTCCTTCTTTACACACAGGTACAACGTTACAACATCTCATTGTCACAGAGAAATTAATATTAATTAATGTTGATACCCTGAGTGGTTTTATAACCACCTTCCTCCAGCCTTGGTATTTCCTGCTTTTGCCAGTTCGCCACCCCCCCCCCCCATCCTCTCTTCTCATGACTCTGCCATGCCCAGCAACACAATAATTCTGCCTCTAAATAGAGCTACTGGCAGTGAAGGGATTATCTTCTTCCTATGCTGTGTGATTAAAACTCCTGTGTATAAGCCATTTAATAACCAGCAAATACCTTTATCTTCATTCTGTCTCTTCCTTCTTTCTGAATTTCATTATTTCTTTAACTATCAGCACTTTGAGGGTCATCTTAGATTTCCAATCATATCTAGACCATTTCTCATGCTCCTTGGTGCCACGCCCTTGCAAGAATCAACAAGCTTTTGAAGAATTGGAATGATGTTGGCTACTGAGTAATTCTGTGTGACTAGAGAAAGAGATTGTATTTGTACAATGAGGAACATTCCTGAGGATCAGGAATGCATTTTCTTTTACTTAGGACTCTCCTCCCTCCACATCCTGCCCAGCATGTTATTTTGCCATAGTCCTTTCTCAGTCACGGTGCCTGGTGCTCTCCATCCTCTTCTGAGAAATGTCTGCCTCTCTGGCAGCCAATCCAAAAAAAAGTGTGGATCTTCCTCAGATCTACACCAACATCAGTGATGAGCTGCTGTTCCAGCACACACAGATGCCTGGACTGCTCTTATGAGAGCCAAAGCAACTCACAGACAAGTTCTTCTGCCTCCATGCTCTCCTGGCTCCATGTTCCACAATGATCCGCATGAGCTAAGAGGAGACAACCAAAGTCCTGATCCAAGAGTCATCAGTCTCCTATACAAAGACCTTAGCCTACCTGTGAGAAATTTGACAGCAACTGAGCAAACAGAGTGTGCAGGGCAAGGTCCATGCTAGTAGCACACATAGACTTTTGGAAATGCCTAACAAGGATTCTGCCTCCAGAAGAAATTATCTCTGGTAAGGATGGGGAGCCAAGGGAGTCAGAGGTACCCTCTGCCAGATCAGTACACTGATTCAGGTTTGGTCCAGGGACACTGCACTTAGAGCTGCTGAAGATGCTACTGGCTCATCTTGACATGCAGGGCTGCTCTGGACCCTATAGCAGTCAAGCAGTCATCTGCTCTTGAGTCATGAGAACTCAAAACCCAGCTGAGACTCTGAAAAAGGTGTTAAGACTGATACTGCAGGGAATGGGAGAGAACTAGCCAATCGCCTGGGGTGGTGGGAGCAGCTCCCAGGTTTCCACTAGTATTTGCAGACTGTGGATGCTTCTGCAACACCAGCTGCAGCCAGAGAACCTGAAAAATGTTTAAAGCAAATTTCTTTATAAAATTTGTTTGGATCAGAATGGAATAGAACAGATCCACCAAAGAAAACAATAATTTGCAGAGGAACTTTTCTCAGTGATCTTTTTGAATTTAAGGGCAACACCAGGTGGCCAAGAAAGCCAACAGCATCCCACCTTGTATCAGGAACAGCCTGGTCAGCAGGAGCAGGGAAGTGATGGTGACCCTGTACGGCAATGGCAAGGCCTCACCTTGGGTGCTGGGTTCAGTTCTGGGCCCCTCACTACAGGAATGACACTGAGGGGCTGGAGCGTGTCAGAGGAGAGCCACCAAGCTGGTGAGGGGTCTGGAGAACGTCCTGTGAAGAGAGGCTGAGGGAACTGGGTATGTTTAGTTTGGAGAAGAAGAGGCTGAGGGGAGACCTCACTGCTCTCTACAACTCCCTGAAAGGAAGGTGCAGAGAGGTGGGTGGTGGCCTCTTCTCCCAAAGGAGCAATGACAGGACCAGAGGAAATGGTCTGAAGCTGCAGCAGGGGAGGTTCAGGTTAGATATCAGGAAGAATGACTTCACTGACAGAGTGGTCAGGTCCTGGAACAGCCTGTCCAGGGAGGTGGTGGAGTCATCATCCCTGGAGGGATTTCAGAACTGTGTAGATGTGTCACTTCAGGGCATGCTCTAGTGGCCAAGATTGTAGGGATTTTGTGTGTGTGGTTGGACTTGGTGATCTCAGAGGTCCTTTCCAACCACGAAAATTTTGTGATTCTGTGAATACTTCAGCATCACACACTATTGCACTGGGAGGGTGTTCAACACAGCCATTTTGGGGAACCCAGTATCCTTCCTCTGTCCCTGCACTGGGGACTCTGGGATTTGTGTATTTTCTGCAGTGATCATAATGTTATTCCAAATTACTGAGTTGGCTTAAACATGGTACATACAATACTCTTATGTCCTTCTGTTTGTATCACCTGATAATTAAAGGGCACCTTACCCAGTGCTGATGGAGGAGTTAACTTCTGTTTAGAGAGGAAATAAGGAATATTGGTTTCCCAGAAGCTCCTTCCCCCCCACCCTCCACCCTTTACCTGACAGCTGGATCCAAGCTCCTCTAATGCAGCCCAAGCACATCCTCCTCATTTTGCTGCCTCTGCCAGTGCAGCCCCTATCGATACGTGCAGAGGACCATTGTGGCAGAAATCACAGCAAGACACAGATCATATGGGCTCTCCCTCTTCAGGAACTCAGAGGACAAGGGTAAAAAAGATTCCTCCTTGCAAAGGCAGGCAGGGCTATGTACTGCAACCACTGAGCTTTATCCTTTTACCCCAAGGGTGAGGAATTCATTTGTGTTGGCTCAAACACTTCTTTTCAGAAAAGTACAGGCTGGATTTGAGGACACTCAGTGTTAAGAGACTCTGCAACAAGTGTTGGACATTTGTCTTTTTCTTTCAAACTTGTGCCTTTGCATTTTGCTGGTCTGAATTCCCACTCACCAGCCATTGTCCTGCCCTCTTCTGCTGGACAGAAAGTCTTAATCTTCCCCTTCTTCTCACTGTAACTAAATAATCTCTCAGAAGTCTTTCCAATAGACTAATCAAAGTGTCAACATAAGCCACTGCCTCAGCTCACTGCTATTGCTCTTTTGTCCCCTTTCTATGTTTAACATCCGATTTACAACAAGGAGCAGGCTTAAAACACTCCAGTTTCTGCAGTAATGGCTGCAGCATCATGTGCTCTTGACTGGGTAAGACAGCACACACTTGGCCAGAACTCGATGAAGGCAGCAGAAGCACAAACCCATCCTTAATGTGTCCAGGAGGGAAGCTGTAGGCAACCCTCAGAGCCTGGGAGCTGAGTAATCCAATTTCATAAACATGACGCTGTCCTTTTCCCCCTGGGATGTCTTATTTAACGTTGCTGAATGTCAAAGGAGGTGGTTGCATTCTCATGGAGATACCATTGTAGAAGGCGCTGACTCACAGCCTCCAGGAGCTTCTTAAACACACTGTGTGGCTGCTGCGGGAGCCGACTGCCCTCAGAGAAGTCACATTTCTGATCAGGCTTTGATGTGTCCCCGTAGTACATTTACACCACAGTCTTGAGCAGATGCTCTTACACCAACACACGTATCAAAAAGGGTGTCCTTTTATGCTCTGTCAGCAGTGTCCTTGGGCTGCTGCCCATGGGTTTGGACAGTGCCAGTGTATCGCGATGCTTTAAAGTCTGTTTCTGGCTCACAACTCATCTTGGAACCAGCTTCTTCCCATCTCAGTTCATCCTAACTCCTGTCTCACTACTGGGGGAAAAGAGAGGTGTTGTCATGGCAGGGGGGCAGTGGGGTGCCACAGAAGGCAGCTGGGCAGTCACAGCCAGGTGGTGACCACCATCAAGCTCATTCTTGAAGAACTTTGTTCTTTGGCATCCTCCACTATCTTTTTCCTTTTCAATAGGTATTTCTGAGCTTCCCACCTTCAAAATACAGTTGAAGTACCTAAGAGACGAATCCTGAAGCTCAGATTATGTGTCTGGGACTTTTTTCCAGCCAAACTCGGATGACTGGCACCTGGAGAGAAGGTACCAGCAGCAAAGTCAAACAATTCACCCCTCTCAGAAGGGGACAGACCTGCCGCTCCATCTCTCTTCCAATTGCCAGCACCTGGTCCTCTCTGCCAAGCACTCCCCCACCCATCACTTGTGTCAGGTCTGGCACCTCCTTTGATCAAAGCCAAAAGCAATTTGACTTGCTAAACTGTCAGAACACTAACTCAGCAAAACCAAAACTAGAGTCAGTGGCAGGGGGAATACCTGGGCTCCTGGTCAGGAGGGCTGGTGAGACATCCTATTCTATTTTATTCCAGCCCAGCTGCAACCTGCACTGAAAACTGCACCAAATAGTGTGGAGCAGATGTAGGGATGTGGGTGATGAGTGGTAAGATCACACACAGGAGGGCAGCTCCTAATCCACGGGACAAAAGGAGTTAAGGATAAGGAAAAAAAAAAAAAAAAAAGAATAAACCAACAAGATTGAACTCCATTCATGTGGCAAAAATCCCACTCCAGACCTTCTGCCCTTGGAGGTCTGCCCTTGGTCATTCTTCTCTGTAATTGGCCTTCACCCAGTAAGGGGCATGTTCATCTGACCTAATCTGAGAAGTGCTTCCATAATTCTATGTGGAGTCAATGGAGCTTTTCTGGTGTGTGATAGCTCTCCTCCACAGCAACTCTACATGGACTAGATTAACTGTGCCACATCAGTGCCTGCTTTTCTCCATCAGAAAGTCTGGGAACAGCCACCTGGATTTTAGCGTGCAGAAGTGAACCCGGTCCCGGCGGCAGGGAGAACTGGAGGCCCTGTCAGTTTGTTACCACACTCAGGTTAGCTAAAGAAATGGATGTTTTCTAAAACTCTGACACTGGGTAACAGCACTCAACATGTCCTGGCCCTTGCACCCAGATGAACCTTCACCCGCCGATGCCACTTCAGGTCTCAATCTGGACCTGTTTGTACTGGCAATATTTGCATTTCCCTAAAATCTTTCACATCAAAGAACTTCAGCTCTCCCAGTCAATCCCTGCAAGGCACTTATCCCTCCCGGGGCCCACAGACCTCGCCATCCCTGCCAGGCAGACCACGAACGGCAGCACTGAAGTTCAGGCACACCCAGGTTTAATTGCAGCATACTGAGTATTTCAGAGCCAGCTGCTAATTTTCCATGGTCCTGTCTGAAGAAGGATGCTTCTTAGAGATGAGGGTCTCCATCTCCAGCCCATCTGAGGGCACAAGACATGAACAAGTCTCTGCAAATGGGCTCACATTGACTGCGTCCAACCAGAAACAACTTTCCTGCGTGTGTAAACCTGAGACTGTTTTCTCCTTGTCACCATGCAGCCTCCTAGTTTGCCTTGGCAGGGAACAGGCAGGTTGCTGAAATGCTGACTTAAAGCACAATCATGCTGTATTATTTTGGTGTTATCCATCAACTTCATGCAGACTCTGTCGGCATCGTTGCCGGTCATGCCACCGAGGGAAGGGCCACTTCTCCTTCTGCCTCAAAATCAGTCTGTTCCATAGGTCACAGCAGTTGTGGTGGGAAAGGGACCCTCAGGGGCCTGTAGTCCCACCTCCCCTGGAGCAGAGCCAACCCCAGCACCACCCCAGGGCAAGCAGGGGCTTTGTCCAGCTGACCCCCACAAAATCCCTTGGATGGAGACACAAAACCACACATTTTGATGGGCTCCTGGAAAGAGAATTTTTCCTAATATCCAGCCTGAAGTCTCAAGCCTCACTTCAAGTTGTTGCCCCTTGTTACATCATCTGGTACAACTAAGAAGAGTTTATCTCCATCACATTTGCCACTGTCCCACATGTATTTGTAGGTTGTTCTTAGACACCCTTCAACCTTCTTTTCTGTGTCCTAAACCAACCCATCTCCCTCCACCTCTCCTGCCACACCACAGCCTTTCAAACCCTGACCACCATGATGCATTTGAGATGGTAAATATGATGCAGATTATTTGGTAGGTCAGTGGGAGACTGAAGGAAACACATTTGGGGTTTAGACATTGAATAAAACTGACCACACCATCCATGTATAACTCCTACTTTCAGCTAAGAAACTAACTTGTGATATAATCCCTGAGTGAATAGTTGGGTTTTAAGTGATGCATCTCCCCTACACCCTTGTATGGACCCAAAACTCATTAAACTGCAGAATTAGGATGCATTTTATAAAGGGAATGAGGGAAACCACACCCTGCTGACAATAGTGACTTTTTTTTAGACTGGAGGAAGAAGATAAAACACAAAGAGGATCGTCCTCTTCAGGAGGAATGCTCTGTTGTTACTAGGCCTCCATTGGCAATTTTTTTAATGGTTTTGATCCCAGAATGAGAACTACATAAAATGATGACTAATATTCCCCTGAGTGTAGACACTCACAGAGGCCCACCAGCACTGAGCAGGGAAACCTCCTCCCCAGCTGCCTCCTCCCAACACTCCCCTTCGTGCTTCCTTGAGCCTCATTCTGGCTTCTTCCTTCTCTGGCTTTCCCTTGTTGCCATATCACTGCACCCATTAACCTCCTTCACATTCACGTGTCCCTGGGATTAAATGCTCAGAGTTTAAAGTAATCCAGCCTCTGCCAGTCTGTCTACAGGACAAGCCCCTTCTTGCCTTCCCTGCCATCCATCCACTTGCTGGCACTTCATTTTCCCGCTGCAGTGTCTCTGCTGGACTCACCACCCCCCTTCAGTGCCCACTTAGCAATAATCTGGGACAAGACTTGAGCCCTTCAGAAATTGACTGGGGACCCCCTCTTGAGGACCTCAGGAGAAACTGGCCCCTCTGCTCCCAGGAGGCTGGCATTGGCATCAGGAACTGAGCTGTGGGGCTGGGATCCTCCATTCAACTTTGAGTGCTCAACACAGGACCTTTGGCAGGACCTGACTTCGTCCTTTTTCCAGCAGATTTGAGAAGGAAATAATTTATCAAGGACTTTTCAGATGGCCACACGACACTGCCAGCAGCTGCAAATCCACCAGCTCAGGAGGGAAGGGCACTGTCTCCCCAGACCTTGCTTGTCTACAGCCAAGCCCAGTATTCAGCCCCCTTCAGCCAGGCAGACCCCACGTCTGGCCAGAGGAACTGCATGCTCCATCTCTCTTTGGAGTCTGCTGCCTGCCCAGTCACGTCCTCTCCTTGTCTGCTTGAACTGCCAGTCTCCAGTGACCTTGGGGAAATTTGAGCATACAAGTGTTGCTTACAACCACTTTTTCCCAACCAATATGCCCTGCCACACTTCCCAAGAAGTGGTAGTATCTCCTAGCACCTAGATCAGACTGAGAGTTTGTTGGTTCTCCTCTGTCTCCTCCAGCAGATTTTGGGGGCTTGACCTGGTGTCCTGCAGCCCAAGTTTTCCCAGTTTCAGTTTCCCATTGAACGTACCATCACCACTTCACTGGTGCCTTTGTGTGATTTGACAGCTCTTCACACTCAGCAGGATCCAATCCCTGCACCTCTTGCAGAAGATATTTCACTATTTTGACACCATTTCCAAATGCCACAGGTGATGAGAAGGATGGAAACCTGCTCACAGTAAGCCCAGGAGTGAACTCAGGGTGGATCAACTGCTGCAAACCTCAGACCAAACTCACAGTTAGCAGGAGTCACAAAGAGCTGCCAGAGGGCTTGCAAATCCTTTTTTGAGTGAAATAATCATAGTTTGTCCCTTAAACCATCACCTGTAAAAATGGCTCTATTGAGCTCTGCTGCCTCCTTACCTGCAGTTGAGTCGAGTGGTGGGTCACAGGGAAATGAGGTTATCACCCCAGAATAACCAGAATATTTGGAATCCAGCCAATGTGGAAAAAAATATATCATTGTTTACAAAGAACAATTTCCCCTGTGCACAGACATCGGGCTTTTTGTTTGACTTAATGTAGATAGATCCTGGGATGTGTTTCAATAGCTACTTCATCATCAGTGTTGACTGGATGCTAAAATAAAACAACATTAGTCCCTCCCTCTAATTCCTCAGACTCTAAGCCATCTTCTCTTTAGCATTCCTTCCTAGCATTCACTTTTTACCAATACCTGCGAAATCATCATTCCGGTATCTCAAAAATAAAAGCACAAGCATTAGTGGCACCTCTCCCTTCACCAGGGCTTACTGGCAGGGCAGAAGCTGCCCAGCCCTCACACACTGGTCAGAAGATCGTTTCATTAACTGCTTTCTCCTCGTTTCCTTCTGGAAATAATGCACATTTCCCAAACTTCTCTAATGGGAGGTGCCCCTGCCCATGGCAGGGGGATTGGAACTAAATTCTCCCGTGAGCTGGGAATGTCTCTCTGTCCCATGGTGTTTGGAGGAAGGCTTAACCCCTCGTAGAAGAGGTTGCTGGAAGAGGGCTCTGCAGCTGTAGGTGGGACACAGCTCATAAAGGGAAGCACCATTGGGTGGCACGGACAATAAATAAAAATCAGCCAGGACCTAGAGGAGTCTAAAATACCCTGAGCTGTCCTTCTGGAGAGCTCTTGGAGGGATGTTTAAGCTGTTTCTAAACAGCCACGTGTTTCGGAGTGATTCCTAGGTGAGCTTTTGCCTTTGTGAAGGTTTTAGGAAGGTTTCTAGCCCTTAGGTGTGACTAAATTAAAACAGAATCTTAATTGGACAGAATCTGGCATTGTGGGCTGCTGAATTTTGTGCAGATCATGCAAATTATTTAAGAAGGAAATTTTCAAACCCACCAAAAAACTCTCTTGTTCAAGAGGTTGCAACACATCAGTGTGTCAAGTCTACAGAGACTTTTCAGGGCAGTAATACAAAAAAAAAACCCCACATGGGCTCATGCCCATGGGACTCGCCCTTGTTTGGGGAATCAGCCTCCAACACTAACACTCAGGCAGCTGAATCTCTTTCTTTTAAAAAGATGTCATTCCTGTCTGTTCTGCAGAGCCCACCAAAGATTGCAAAACTTGGTGGTACCAGCAATATTTCATACAAGGGACCCATGTGCCCACTCTGCACAAAAGCTCAAATCTCAAGACATTTTCAGTAAAGATTAAATGGTGGGTGATTTATGAGCAAAGGCATGAGATGCATTACAGCTGTCCAGTTCCCTAGTAAACTGCAATGTTCCTTATTTGAATTCCGTCATCTATTTTTGATGTTCTCCATATTCCATCAAGACCTGGCATTTCCCAGGCTCGTATGTGCATATGGATTGTATGCTTTGCCTTGCAAAAATTTCCCTCTTGCTGCTCTTGATCTTCAGACAAACCCAAGGCTTTGTGTCTTGCCCTGTTCACAAAGGGCTGCAGTCAGCAAATCACAATAATTAAAAGATATTAATATTATAGCAGGTGTAATACCCCCTCAAAGGCCAGGCAGCAGAACAGAGTCAGCAGCTGGAAGCACTTGCTCATGGATGAGGCCACCTCTGTTAGGGGTAGGGTGAGGTTCATGATCTCTGAGCTTAAAACTAACATCTGCCACCTGGTAAAAGCACTTTGGGCGTTGCACTAGGCTGAGATAGAGAGCTCAAAATGTACCATAATGAAACAAACAGGGTCTGGGTCTCCTGGAAGGTTTGTGCTAATCATGCACCGCTGCTTACAGTGATTTTGCACAGCTCTTTACTTACCTGGAGAGCAAGTGTGTGATGCTGCTTCTGTTAAGAAGGGGGAAAGGGAAAAATTGGTGGGAGCTGGAAAGGGCTGATACGGCACTAAATAAAAAGAGCCAGCATGAAAACGCCTGGCTCCCAATGTGCATTTCAATGTATCACCCCTGAGCCCCTCAGCTCTATAAAACAGTAGGGTGCCAGCCTGTACTACTGTCTGTCTTAAACAGAACAAGGCCCAGAACTGGAAAATGCCAAATGTGTTTAAAAATAGTACCGTAAAAGCCCCTCCAGGCAGAGAAAGACTTTCTCCCAGACAGCGGGTGGGAAATGAGATCTGAACTGGGACCTGGTTTCCTCCCCCTGATGCACAGCTTTCCCAATGCACTATAAGAATTCTGGGGATCAATATGGGGCATCAACACGATGTCAGAGGGACCAGGCAGGACAGACCTTGGCCTTTTAACATTGTGCTGCAGTGCCAAGAGTTGCCATGGGAAGAAATATCATAGTTAAAAGAGCCTGATTTCTACCAAGGAGTCCTCAAGAAGTGTTGCCAGCTAGGGTTATGAAGTCTGGGAATGGGCTGCCCAAAGAAGTGGTAGAGTCACCATCCCTGGAGGGATTTAAGACGGGTAGAGGTAGTGATGTAGTGCTCAGACATATGGTTTAGTGGTGGATTTTGTCAGTGTTAGGTTGATGGTTGGACTACATGATCTGAAAGGTCCCTTCCAACCTCAGCAATCCTATAATCCTATGATTCTATGGCTCTCAAAGCATTTAGGAAGAGCAGTTGCTATTTAATCAATGCGGAGACAGAGGGAGAAGATGATGGTGTTGTGGCTCCCCAGCACTTGAATGGCAGAGCCCTGGGGAGCTTTGCACAGCTCTGCTCTGGCTCTGAGCAGGAGGGAGCCAAAGGAAGGCTGTGTCTGGGAGCACATGATACTTACTAACCTCCGCATACTACAGACACAGTGGCTGCTGTGACCTCCCTCTGTCACTGGAATCACCAGCACCAGAAGCATCCTCTGGGCAGTGCTCACAGCCAGGTATTTCTGCATGGGTCTCCAGGTGTGCTGGGGGCTCCGGGGATGAAAACATATGCTCTCATATCTCATCTTTGTCAAGGGAAATGACACAACAGTATCCCTATAGCATGTCTGCACTTATATGGGGAGCCCTCAGGAGAGGCACATAAGAGCTGCAGTGCAGGGAGTGTCCAGTTCCATGGCACAGGAAGCTCCCTTGGAGACCTGCAGCTCTACAGCCCAGAGCTTTCTTTCCTGCCCAGCTAGCCACAGGGCTGGTGGGGTCCTCCATACACTGGGAAAAAGAAAAATTGCTCTTCATTCATCTGTTTTCAGCTGCTGAGTTTAGAGCCAGAAAACACTCCCTCAGCAGCACATCCCAGATTTTTTCTCCATGCGTTTCAAGTAAAAATCTGCAGCACAGTCACAGCAAGCACAGATGCTGCCCCACTTGGGAACTCCCTGGAGGCTATAGTACACTCTTCACATAAATGTCAATATTTTCCAGGGCTGAGGCATGAAAAAACATGTTTCTGTCCATCCAGCTGGGCTCCCAGGACTCATTAAATATGGCAACAGGTTCATGGGATTGAAGAAGAAAGAGAAAGGGGTGATCACACCAGATTGTTTCCCAGGAAGCTGGTCCCGTCCTGGCACTTCACTTTCACAAAATCATAGAATTGTAGAATGGCTTGGGTTGGAAGGGACCTTAAAGCCCCCCCAAGCTACCCCCTGCCCTGGGCAGGGACATCTCCCACTAGACCAGGTTGCTCCAAGCCCCCTCCAACCTCGCCTTGAACCCCTCCAGGGATGGGGCAGCCACAGCTTCTCTGGGCAACCTGGGCCAGGCTCTCACCACCCTCACACCAAACAAGTTCTTACCCACATCTCATCTCAACCTCCCCTTCCCCCTCTTCCTATGGCTCCCCTCCCTCATCAAGAGAGCTCCTCCCCAGCTTTCCTGAAGCCCCTTGAAGAACTGGAAGGAGCTTGAAGGTCTTCAAGGGGCTTTCTCTTCTCCAGGCTGAGTCCCCCCAGTTCTCTCAGCCTGTCCTCCCAGCAGAGGGGCTCCAGCCCTCGTAGCTCCTCTGGCCCCGCTCCAACAGGTCCGTGTCCTTCTGATGTTGGTGGCCCCAGAGCTGGAGGCAGAACTGCAGAGGGGTGTCCCCAGAGCAGAATAGAGGGGCTGAAACTGGAATGTGAAACATGTGAGCAAACCCTTTGCATCAGCCCTCACCATGCCCTACACACAGAACAGAAGATAGACAAACCTCTTTCCAAGACATTGCTTTCTTTCCAGACAGCAGCCAAGCAGGGCATCACCCCCAGTGAGGTTTTTCAGCCCCTTTGCTCCTCAGTGGCAGCAACTCACCAAGGTTTGTCTCTGGCTGGTAAAATCCAGCTCAGGCTCGTAAAACCCACCCTGTGCTGCACTGGGCAGTCCAGTCCTGTGCGCTCTGAGCAATGCAGCTTCCAGTCCCTCACAGAGAGGAAAGAAGAAATGTCTCAGCAGCTTTTGCTCCCACTGACATGAAACCTTCCACAGTGTTCATCCTAAAAGCTCCTGTTTGTATGTTTTGGCAAATTTATGGCCAAATGCTGCTACTTTAAATTCTCCTAGGTCTAATTTCTCTTGATGCTGTGTGCCTTTCCAACCAGTGGCCCAAATAGAAGACAAGTTTTCTGGCCATCTCTGTAGGAAGGATGAAGTTGAGAGGGTGGGCACAGGCACAGTATCATCCATGCCCAGACAATGCACAGACGTGAGTCACCTCCTCAAGGATGCACCCACCAGAAATTGTGGAAAGAGGATCTGCACAAGACCATTTACTCCCAGGGCTTCAAAAGCTCATCCCAGACCAATGGGATCCACAGAGAGTCAATTGGAGGCTGCTGGATCCAGGGCTCTGCTCTGTCTAGCACTACAGGATCGGAACAAAAGGAGTCACTGGCCTGACAGACAGTGTCGGGACTCCTGAGAGATTTAAGGGATTAAGCAGGGAAAGAGAAAAGGGATTTCCCGTGTGTTTGCCATAGGCACTCATGCTCCTTGTGTCATGCACTGCACTCACACACACACACACAAAAGCCTACCTTTATGCGCACATCTGTCTGCTCACACTTGTACATGCAGCGATGAAAGGGAGTATCCCAGCCCAGCAGAGCTATCTGGCTTTTATGGCTCCTGCCCTTGAGTGTGAAAAATGTCTGGGTTGTGAGCTGACACTGGGAAAATGCATCTGTCGCCTTCTGAGGGTGAAGCTGAGACAGTGGAGCAGGGGTACGAAATGGCTGTGTCCCTTTGGAGTGGTGGGAGCTGGAGAAACGTAGGCTCAGGCAGCAAGGACAGATACCAGCACTGAAAGAATGACAGCGTGGGATCTGTTGCTCCTGCCGTTGCCAGCCTTGGAGTTGTGGTTTATGCTTTAAAAATTGTCTATGTCCTCCATCTATCCCAAATTCCCCCTGTGATAGTTCCTCTCCTCGCGCATCTGCTTCCTCCCCGTGAGCTCCTGTGATTTCTGTGCTAGAGCCACAATGTGCCCCTGGGATATCAGATCTGGGTTTCAAATAGGTTTTGTTTCATCTTCACATCTCAGCCGCTAGGTAGAGAGATCATCAGTCCATGGGACCCAGGAGGTCAGGACAGAACTGCAGCATTTTAACCACAGCACCCATATGCCCTCCCAGGACTTCTGGGGAGACGGGGTGATGGGCTAAGAGGAATGAGAATTTTTTATATCTAAGAAGGATCAGCAGTGGGGAAACCACAAGTTCATTGATAGGAGAACAAAACTGAAAATTAGATGATGACTGGTGAGAAGGTGCTCTTGGTAACCATCAGCAAGGAAAATTAGGAGCAAACCTTTAGAAATGATGGAGACCTTGCAAAAGAAGAAGAAAAGGTGGAAAAACTTGGAATGGGTCATCAAAAGCAGATAGATTCCATATGTGGGTAAGCAACTTTACCAGCTGGGTGCGTGATCACATGCAACCAAGAGCAGCTTCCACTGTTGCACACAACAGATCACAATTCCAGCCTCAAAGCAGACGGACCAAACTAACTGCATATCTCTGGTCCAGCCTTCCAGGCAGGGAAGCCTGTTGTGAGGTGGCTCAGGAGCTTAAAGAAAGAATTTGGCCAACTCTGTGGTTTAATGAGAGCATGGGTCCTCCCCACCAGTTTCCCAGAACCTCATGGGAAGTCCAAGCTCTTACTTCCTCGAGGCCACTGTTGGTTTCTGCAGGCTCCCTGAGGGATCAAGCTGCTCATCCAGATAAAAAATTGGGCCAGGTTTTACACCAATGAGCTACAGCAGAGTCAACCTGTGTGCCATGGCATGGAGCACACAGCCAGCACACCAGGCCAAGCCTCTACCTCCACCGCTGTGAGAAACTGCTGCTGCTGGCACATCCTTGTAAACTCTGACACTGAACACGAACTTCACTTCCACCCCTGTGCAAACCCAGGTAGGAGACAGCATCCCACAGTGTGCCACCCCCTCAGACTGGTGTCTGTCTGCAAGACCGGGTGTCTGGAGAAAAGCAATGTGCTCTCCTGCCTCTTCCCCGTGTTCCTGGCCTTGCTAGATGGAGAATGAAGTTAAGGTGGTTCACAACTGTTGCTTGGAGATGATGAATCTTCCCAACAGTGCTGAGCTCCCTGCATCAGAATCCACTTGGTGGGAGCTGGAGGCACAGAGCAGCTCTGGGAACCAGTCCTGGTGCACTGCCTAATGTGCTGTGTTGCCTCCCAGCCATATCTGGTTTCCCTCTCCTGTGTGTCCCATCCAAGGGTGTGGGAAATGGAGTCAAAACATCACATGCAGCACTACAGTCCTGAAGTCTCAGGAAACTACCCCACTGGTGGGTAGGTGGGCAGAGAGGTGCAGGAGAAACAGGGCTGAGAGATGGTTGAGCAGGGAGCTGTGGTAGAAGACAGCACTGGGGCAGGTTGGGAGTCAGGTCTTCTCATTCAATGTCTTCAACAGAGATGTCTGTCCTGAGCAGGTACCCTGGGATTCCCTTTACACCCTAAAATCATTAGTGAGAAATTTTCAACCAACTTGTCTCAGCCTAGCATCCAGCCCAAAACTGCAGGCTGGATGAGCAGTTCAGGACAAGGATGGTCAACCACAGGTCTCAGAAAGTGGTGACATCTTTGTCCTTGGAGGTTTCCAAATTGTAGAAGGACAGGACCCTGAGAAACCTAATTTGACTTAGAAATTGGCCCTGCTCTGAGCAGGAGGTGGGACTAAAGACCTCCTGAGGTCTCTCCCAACCTGAATTAACTAAGGACTACAAAATGATTGATTAGCTTATACACAATCTTCAGGTGTGGGCAGGTGCTTTAGGGAAAAACGCAACAAAACTAGAAGTGTTTGATACCCCAGATGGTTGAGCTGCCATTTGAGGGGACCTCTAATGGCTGGGAAATGGGCAGGCAGGAAGGTCACAAAATTCAGCCAAGGGACCTGGGGAGAAATAACCTGGGGAGAAACAACATCATGCACCAGTAAAGGCTGGTGGCCAACCAGCTACAACCAGCAACAGAAAAAGACCCGGGGGTGCTTGTGGACAAAAACTTGAACATGAAGCAGCAATTTGCCATTGCAGCAAAGAAAGCTGTTAGGGCCGCACAAGGAAAAGCATTGACAGCGGGTAGACAGAGGAGATCCTTCCTCTCCACTCAGCGCTGGTAAGACCTCACCTGGTTCAAACTGTGGACTTCCTGGTACAAGAGATATGGACATACTAAGTCACAGCTCTTTAATATTTGTCTGTGTTAGTACCTGGACTGTGAGATTTCTGCACTGGAAGCAGCCTACTTCCTCGCATCCAAACTGTTACAGAACTGGCTGATCATTCTCAGATGTGACCACGTATTCTGCAGGTTGGTCTGGGTCCCAGGCAGGGCTGTAGCTGTAGGGCCATCCTTGTTTGCGTGTAATGGCCAAGTGCCTCAGTACTTCTTTAAACAAATATGTGTTTTCATCCTTCAGTGACAATTTCTGGCCAAATGAGGAATTTGACCCACATACTTAATGCTGGGCAATTGGCAGGTCCTTGAACCAGTAGGGAAAGGTCCTCTCAAATCTGCCCTGCAGCACCTTCACCAGCACATCTGCCTGACTCATAGCTGCAGCTAGAGGCTGATATCCCTCAGGGTGGAACTGTGGTGGTTCTGTCTCTGCTGGGTCCACCTGCAGAGGTGTCACAACAGCCTGGAACACATGGCATTGACATGCCTGACCTTGGAGCAGCCCCTCTCCAGTAAATGGTGATCCCACTGCTGATGAACTTAGCATTGCACAGGCCACTTTGGCCAGAGTTCAAAGGCTCTCACATCTGTGTCTCCTGACACTGAGACACCCCAGGGCGTACCCCAGCCTCCAGGTGTTGCTCCCCCCGACAGAGATCCTTGCAGGTCTTGTGTCAGATCCACCAGCCCCATGGAGATGTCTCAGACACTGGGGAGTACACTGGATGTCTCTGGTTGCCTCCATGCAGGGAGCTGAGTCCCTCCCTCTGTGCCCAAAAAGGACCAGGGTGTCTTCAGGTCTCCTGTCAGCAGGAAGTCTCTTGTTTTCTTAAGAAATCCCTGTTTTTCAGTACTTTGTCTCCCTGAACTATTGGTTCACCTTGGCTGGGATGGTGGTGGGAGCAGGACCACCCATGCCAGCTGGCTTTCCAGTCTTCATGGCATCCCCTGTCCCTTGCAGGTCTCTTGCACTCGGTCAGCAGTACAGCTCCCTGGGATCCCAGCCCATCCTCTGTGGCTCCATCCCCGGCCTCGTCCCCAAGCAGCTCCGCTTCTGCCGCAACTACATCGAGATCATGCCCAGTGTGGCCGAGGGGGTGAAGTTGGGTATCCAGGAGTGCCAGCACCAGTTCCGGGGCCGCCGCTGGAACTGCACCACCATTGATGACAGCCTGGCCATCTTCGGGCCAGTCCTGGACAAAGGTAGACAGTGAAGTTGGGGGGTTGTGGGGTATGGGTCTGCCAGGGTGGATAGAGCTGTCACATCTTGGCTTTTGGACAGGCCATGAATGTCCTCCTGGGAACACATTGGGGAAAGAGTCTGATGTCCTAGCTTTCAGCCCTGATTTTTACAATTTCTTTTTTCCAATTTTTTTTTTGTGTGTGTGTTACATGAAGCAGGATAATGAGGGGAAGGTCTGTTCCCATCCCAGGACCTCTCAGTAGGGCCTGACAGGATAAAGTACAGGTATGGGAAGGTCTAACCCCATCCATGCTCACACGTTCTGGTATCGTGGGGTCCATCCTCCCTGCCCAGGACATGCAGTGCTTCCAAACAACAGGGTCCAGCAGATCCAGAGGAAAAGCCAAGGAGAGGAGTTGTGGTAAAGTCCCTTGGGGTCAAGGCAGACCCTTTGAAGCATGAACTATCTGCCCCAGAAGGCCAGTGGGCAGAAATTTCCCCACCAGTGAGAAGCCATGGTTGAAATCCACGGTCCTGATCAGATTTAGTTGGGATTTCATTATCTTTTTACAAATGAGCCCAAAACAGTCAGGGCTAGGAATAAAAAGAAGGAGAATAAATGTATTTTTCCTCTCTTCTCTCCAAACACACGTGCTTGCTTGTCTTCATCCTGAAAGGCCTCCATTCTAGATCCAGTGGCACAGACCAGGCACACTGGAAGCACGTTGATGAGGCACCATAAAGTTAGGATTCCCTATGAGGTCACAGCCTGAGCACAACACTGAGAAAAATGAATTGTTGAGCCCCAAGACAGCTGGTCACCTGCACCACCTGCACCTAAATACAGCCTGAAAGGAGGGCGCTGGAGGACTTTGGTGGCAGATAACGCCCGTCACATCTCAGATGTCCAGTTAGCAAAGCCAGTCCTTAGATTAAAAAGAAGCATTCCCATGAAACTGAACCAAATGGTGGATAAAAAACTCCCCTTCTCTCCACCCCATCCCAAGAAATTGGGTTTTTCCAGTGATGCTTTGGAAATGGGAATACTACGGTACAGCCTTTAAGAGACTAGAGAAATTAGGGTTGAAAGCGGGGCCAGCTGCTACCCAGTAGTGTCCCAGAGTGTGCTCATCTCCTGGTGAATCTTTCTTAGTGTAATATTCTGCATATAAACAGCTCATGATAATTCTTTCAAGCTTCAGCCTCCCAATAATGGTACAATTTCCTGAGACATCAGTAGTGTATCCCAGTGAAAATGACTCATTTGGGTTGAAGTGCGATTCTTTGCAGAAATCAGGATTGTGAAGTCACGTTAAAGTGCTAATAGGGACCATGAGATTCAATTCCACTCTGTTTTGCCAGGTTGTATTTTGGGGTAATTTTGCTGTGTTTACTATCAAATAACTTATCGCCAAGGCTTGCCATGCTTTAACTTGCTGCCCAACAAAGGCACATGCTGAACTTCAGCGCTTACAAGCTCAGAAAGTTTTAATTTACTCTAAAACTATCATAAAGATTTTAAACAACATTATGAAAGAGCCGTTAGAGCAGCCAGGCGCTGGAAATCTCTCACCACCATTTCTGTCAGCACGAAACTGCCTACAACTTGGATTTGAACCTTTCTCCTCCTAATGAGCGAAGCAAACTGAACTTTGAATTTATGAAGAACACTTCAAGATTCTTTCGGCTGCAGAACCTCGTGTGTGGACACGCCTCAGCATTCCCATGCACTCCAAGCCGACAGAGTAAAACATCACCCGTAGCCCTGAAACTCTTCTGACAGGTGGGGAAAAATTATGGAGCGCATTTGTTATACAGCTTCCCTGATCAAACCCTGACGCATCCATACTCTCCCAGACAGCACTGCCAGGCAATTAGCCTGAAAAATGTATTTATTCTCCTTGTCTCACTAACCTGTAAGTAGAACAGTTAAAAATAAACAGTATCATCTGCAAATAACGATACATCAAAGTCCAACCCATTTGATTGTGGTTATTATTTACATTTTTTAAATGTGCTAATGCCTTTTCACTGCTGCCTTGAAAATTTATGAGGGAAGATGGGACAGGGCTTATCTCATCCGGGTGGCAACGAGAAGCACCAGGAAAGCCTTTGTGATGCCCGAAGCTGGCAGCCCGAGCAGCAGCAGAGGAAAACATTGCCTTTTCAGTCACTGCTCTCTCAGCCAGAGGAAGAGATAACACTGGCAATAAAATGGTTTTTGTCCTTCCCAGAGAGATCTCTTCAACTCTGATGGACCTGGGGCCCAGCACCGCTCATCACTGCTGGGCTGCTGGACACAACTGTTGCCTTCATGGCATCGTCTCCTCCATCCTTAAATGCAGCAACAACTGACATCAAGAGTTTTGAGCCTATAACCTGGAACTGCGACCTGTGATCATCCCTAACCATTTGTTTTACATCTGGGCAAGCCCCAGAGGCCGTGTCCTCTTCCTGTTGACTTCCAGGACACCGGGAGGGGTGTCCCCCCAGAAACTGAGGATCAGTAACTCATAGCAAGACTCAGACTCAGATGACAGTCATCACTGCAGTTTGCACCCTGCATTAGGCCAAGAGGCATTAAATACTAAGCCCAAAATAGCCAGTATTTAAGCTATGATAACTACCGGGATGAAATCACCGCTAAGTATCAAAGAGCAATATTTAGGCTAATCTCATCTACTGCTCCCTTAGGTAGATTGAAGCTATTTTGGGAAAAAAAAACTTCAAAGGTGTAGGTCTCACTACAATGGCATGGAAAATTGTTTCTAATACAGCCTGAAAAGAAATTGAGGATAATTTCATTTTAAAGGACCTGCAAAAAATGTTAATCACGGTCACTTCCATTTGAGAGCTCAGTCTGCAGAGCAATGTGGTGTGGGAAATGACGGAGCCACTCACAGTGGTTTGGCTGCACAGGCCTTCTCCCGACACAACGTGTTCCAGCCGTTCCTGGTTGCCCTTTCCTCCAGGCTTCGAGCACTGGTGGCAGTGTGGAAGCACAGGGCATCCCTCCCTGAAACAGCCCACAGGATCCCTGCTCTTCCCACAGCTTCTGGTCACATCCCCATCTCCCTTCTCTTCCCAGCTCCACCACACCACTCTCATCTCTCCTCTCATGGGCTCTTGTGCAGCTTCAAATCCACAGCGGAGCAATTAACAGCAAATACAGCTCGGTGAAATCCCTGGGGGGCAAAGTGATCCCATTCGGGGACCACTGAACACCAACCCCAGCTCCACCTTGACCAGCCCAATTTCCTCCCATGTCCCCTATTCAAAACTCAGACTCGTGAAGATTTTGCCCTAAAACAGGTGGCAGCTGTAGGTGATGAGGTTTTGGTTCCCCAGGGCCACCCATCATCATCTTGTGAGTTTTCTTTTGTGTGTGTCTTATTTTCTAACCTGGGTTATGAAAGAAAGAAAGGAAGGAAGGAAGAAAGAAGGAAGAAAAAAGAAAAGGAATAAAGAAAGAAAGGAGGAAAGAAAGGAGGAAGGAAAGGAAGAAAGAAAGGAAGGAAGAAAGGAAGAAAGGAAGAAAGGAAGAAAGGAAGAAAGGAAGAAAGGAAGAAAGAAAGAAAGGAAGAAAGGAAGGAAGGAAGGAAGGAAGGAAGGAAGGAAGGAAGGAAGGAAGGAATGAAGGAGGGAAGGAAGGAAGGAAGGAAGGAAGGAAGAAAGAAAGAAAGAAAGAAAGAAAGAAAGAAAGAAAGAAAGAAAGAAAGAAAAAAAGAAAGAAAGAAAGAGAAAGTAAGAAAGAAACCCACCAAAAACTAACCCCAGAATGTGGGATAAGATCATGTTTTTACACGTAAGTCCTCCGAGATGATTTATACTGCAGGTGTGCAGTCTGGGACAAGGAGGGAAGAAAAACCTGCTTTCCCCCCTCTTTCCCTCCCTTTTCTATTTAAAATAAGGTCAGTTTTTATTAAAAGACAACCTCCCTTCCAGCCAAGTCCTGCCCCAAAGCTGAGGTTGTGCCAACAGCCAGGTGATCTGCTGTTGCTCTGGGAGGGTGAGCAGTCGCCACTCTCCAGGTTAGTGATAAATTCTGTGATTTTGGTTAAAGCGCAATGCCCAGAAAGATCTGGTTGTGAGTGCACAGGGCAGGAAGACCCCACAGGCATCTGGAGACCAACTTCTGAGATGGAGAAAGGGTCTCTGAGCCACAGACAGGACTGGATCTAAAGGAGTGAGTTTGGCAGAGCCTCTGCAAGCTCATACTTGTCATGGAATCACAGAATGGTTTGGCTTGGAAGGGATCTTAAAGATCATCAAGTTCCACCCCCCCTGCCCTGGGCAGGGACACCTCCCACCACACCACGTTGCCCAGAACCCCCTCCAACCTCGCCTTGAAACACCCCAGGGCTGGAGCAGCCATAGCTTCTCTGGACAACCTGGGCCAGGGTCTCACCACCCTCATTTCATCTGGAGCACTGGGGGAACCGCTCATCCCCTGCCACCCCACACTGCGGCTGCCCATTCCTCCCTCTCCGTCTCCAAGAAGGTGCCGCCAGTTCTCCAGAAAGATCCTCCTGGGCTGCAGCCCCTTGCCGTGTGTGGCGTGGGCAGGGTCTGGCCGTGTGTGGCTGCGAGGAGCGTGACAGCAGCGGGGCCAGGTGCAGAAGAGGCAGCTGGGCCGGGGCTGCCTTCGGGGGTCCTTGTGTGCTCAGCTAAGCCCCTGACACGAGCTGTGAAAAAGCAGACCCGCACCAAGATAACCCATGGCTTTTCTCAGCCATGACACCCGCAGTCATTTGCATCTAAACAGGGGTGTGTGGGATCAGGGGCCGTCTTGATATAAACTCAGCAGCTTAAAGGGAGGGGGAGGGAAAAGAGAGAGGGACAGAGAAAAATAAGCTTATACTGATGAGAAAGAGCTAAGCTTCCTCCCCTACTGTGAGGCAGGGCGAGCGATACCGTCCCAGCGCTGCAGTCGTTTCAAATCGCTGCAGCATTCACACGCCCTTTAGCCATTCTGATCCGGTGGCGGGGGGCTGGGGAGAGCCATCAATAGGGATTTCCCAGCCGGGCTGGCGGGATTGGAGGGTGACGGCAGGACAGGGGAACATTGCCCCGTTGCTACGAGGTGCTCCTGGGGAATGCCAGTGCTCTGTGCCGTGGGTACGCTGGCCGGCGGAAACATTCCGCATTATGCTGGTAATACAGTGTGACACCGCGGGAACAATGGCAAATTGAGTGTCCCAGCAGGTAACGGGCCTGGCTGGGAGACAGTCGCAGTGGTGCACTGTCAAGGCGGCTCTAATCCTCCCTCGCCAACCCCTCCCCTGGTTCTGGGAACGCTGCTGCCGCATTTCATCTCTGGGAAATTCTCCCGGCTCCTCGCCCAGACCCAGGGTAGGATTTCAAGGGGAGGTGTTTGTGTCCAAACGCCTGGCTCCCCGCCCCAGCCCCACCATGGTGGGGAGAGCTCCTGGCCGGGCAGAGACAGGGGGTACTGGGGGGCCAGCAGGGTGAAACCCACTCCCCCCGGAGCTGGTGAGCATCCCCCGTGGCCGACGAGCATCGCCCCTCTGTCCGGCTGCAGCTCCAGCCCCGGCTCGGCTCTCGTCCCGGTGTCCCCGCTCAGCGCAGGGATGTACAAAACCTGCAGCCACTCTCTATCGCTTTTTCACCCCCCCATCCTCCAGGATGGACGTCAGCGAGGAGAGCGGCTCGTGTCCTCCCCCTCTGCCCCCTGAGGTGTCCTGGGCTGGGGCCAGAAGGGCTCACTGGCTCCTCTAATCTCGTCTGCTTTAGATCACAGGCCACCCAAATAGCCTTTGTCAGGCTGGAACACTCCAGTTTCTCCAGTGATCTCCAACCTGTGGCCCGTAGCCCCCAGTGCTCCCAGGATAAGCCGTTGGTGAAAGGTACCTAAGCAAAACCTCATTAGGTAGAGGCTGGGTCCCTGCTGGTGTAACGGAGGTGGGAAGGGTAAGGAGGGATGAGCTGCAATTAAAAGAAAGTTAAATCCACAGCACAGTCCCACTGGCAAAGGCGGGAGTGAGCAGCCCTGGTTTGGGATCACATTTGGCATCTGGACCCATGTTCCCTGTGCTGCAGCAGAGCAGAGATTGCGTTTCTGCAGCTGGAACGCACCCACGAGCTGCATCTTTCATTGCCTGAGAGGGATGAAAGTGGCTTAGTTTGAGATGCCTGTTTTCAGAAGCTGGACCCCACCTCTGCAGAGAAGACCATGGGGCAAGGAACAAGACGTGGTGCAGTGAAGACCTCCCTGGGACACGAGGCAAGAACAGACAAAGGATTCATGGGGCAGCTGAGAAGATGGTTCACAGCTCCTGCTCTGGAAGGAGGAGCTGGTCTCCAAGGTCATCGCTGGTCTGAGCCAGTAGAAAATCCTGGCTTTGTCCCGCAGCCACTAACAACTGTCCTGATCATTCGGACCATGTGGCAACTGGAAACACCTCCTGCAGTGCAGCCAGGGCACCATCCACCAGTGATGGATCACCCCAACACTGCAGCCCTGACCACCTTCAGCACCTCCCCGGTCTTCTGCCATGAGGCTGGGTTGACTCCAACATCTACTCTGGATTTACAGACTCCAAGTTTCCATCTCTGTAAGATGGCACGTAGGGTTAAAGCCCTCCAATGCATTCACCAGGAGCCTGTGCTTACGCAGACTTTGACAGACCGGTGAGCATGGTTCAACCAGAGAGGGTTGAAACCTCAAGATGTCTCCAGGGATAAATCTGACTGAGATGCTATTTTGACTGTGCTCGGAAAAGCCTGTACTTAGTACATCGTTATGGAAGTCAACAGCCAAGCTCCTGTTGATTCCAAAATGAGTAATGAGTAAAAACAGTAAAACACTGTCTGCTTTAGAAAAAAAAACAAAAACAAAAACAAAAAAAAACCAACAAAACCCACAACAAGGCAAACAAACAAAAAATCCAAACAAACCAACTTTAATCAGCCAACCGAGCAAAAAATAAAACCAAACCCAAGAGATCTTTAAAAACACCCCACGCAGAGCTCTGTGGCCGAGCAGTCAGGTCAGCTCTGCAAGAACCCAGACTCTGAGCCCAGGGACCAGAGTTTCTTTCACTGCGCTGAGCAGGGACACACACACACTGGGGACTTGCCGCTCCGTGTCCTAAAACAGGAGGTCTCTCTGAGTTGTCCCAAGCTGTAGGGACAAGTAGGACTTGCTCTCCTTCAGCCCCAGCCTGTCCTCAGCTGGAAGGGAGCATTTGCTCCCATTCATCCTTCTTGAGAGAGGAATCAAACCCAGGAGCAGATGCGGAGATGGGCAGCCAGGCTGATGGGTGCCATGGCCAACGTTTTATGGAACGAATTAACAAACATGGAGTTTTGCTCTCTGCAAGCACCATGAAGTAAATAAATCCACTTGAAGACGAAAGCCAATGTGAACACAGGAACAAAGGGTATAAATTAGCTTGGCTTTAGTCCGAGTTGAAAACTCAAAGAAGTTCACTGTGGTCCTGCTGGAAGAGCCACCAGTCAGAGCAGCAGCAAAAAGAGCAGCTGAGTTCAGAGCATGTCACAGCTTCTACAATGGCCTCCTGAAGAGTTAACGTACCAAGACTTATAATGCAGGAAATTCCCTTTCAATTTGAGAGTCTGTTGTCAAAGTATGGATAGAGCAGAAGACTCCCCTGGACAGGACATTGAACTCACAGAGCTCATGGTAGCAAAACGCCACCAGTGCCAAATGGACAAGGTCATCTCCTTTCTCTAAAGCTAGGTCTAGGTCTTCTAGGTCTTCTCACAGTATTGCTGCTTGGTGCTTCTAACATCTCAGAAGATTCCGCTAGATGTAGCAGGCCAAGAAAATCTGTTTCGATGGCCCCATGCCAGCTGCTGATCAGAACTGCCACCCACCCTGTCCCCTCATCTCAGTGCTGGGCTGCAGTCGTTTCCATCCAGAACAACCCAACCAGCGTAAGACATTCTTTGTGTTTATGGCAACCACCACTGAGCAAGGGAGGGCCCTAATGCTCTAGGAAAAGGTACTGCAGTGTGCAGGGTTGCTGGAGAGGTTTGGGTTCATGATGAAGACCAGCAGCTCCCTGGCTTCGGGCACTTGAGGTGAGCTAGGAGATTCCAGGCACAGAGCAGGCAGTTCTGATCTGTTTTCCCACCCATCCTGCTCGGTCTTCTTGTCCTTGTCAGACCCAGGTCACTGTAACATCCAGCCAATGTAAACATCTTCATGGCTTCTTGTGGCTTCTACATGCCCTGCTGCTGGTGTCCAGAGTCCAGGTCAGGGCCCACAGAGTGACCAGGGCAGGCAAGAGCCACGGCCCTTACATAAGGTCACCAGTGGACGAAGTGGTGTTGAGAGATGCTCTAGTTGCACCTTCATCTTCATGTGGATCTTATGTTTTGTCCCCAACTCCTGTCCAGGCATCTTTGTTCTACTGAAACAGTTTCTCTCTCTTAGCACAGAGGATCCACAACTGCTCCGGTTCCCAGCTCCCACTCCACCCAGGCATCCTGGGCAATTTATTTCACCCTTTCTTCATCATTCAAGATTTTCTCCAGCTTTAAGATTTTCTCCAGCTTCAAGATTTTCTCCATTTCAAGATTTTCTCCAGCTTTACTCCTTCGGGCCTGACAAAATCCATTCCCAGCAGCCCTATACCTGGAGCACGTCAACAGCTACATGGTCAAAGAGGCTTGAGTTTTGTCTGCTGTGATTTCCTCCAGGACTGCTCAGTAATTAACAAGCAACTTCAAGGTTACCTTCACACCCTCACCTGGTTTTGTTCCATTGATGGAGTCACGCTCTGTTCAGCCAGGATACACTTAACAGTAACTATGAGCTCTTAAGCTTTGTATGTCCTGTATCACCTGAAACCATTTCAGCTCGTACAGGAGCTTCTTCATCTCCCCTTGGACTAACTCCAGGCACAGAGTCCCTCTCTGGGTTGCCAGAGCAGGAATTACTCCAGTAACTCTCTTCTGAGGCCCCTCAAGCTCTTCCCATTGTTTTGTGCAGCCATTGGCACCCCTGTGGGATCAAATTGTGCACCGTTGAATTTGGGGGAAATTCTGCGCTTGTGATACAGTCACACCTCTACTGCTGCAGGCGACGCCAGCAGCACCTGATTCAGAAAATGTGTATTAAAATATTAATGAAATAACCTGTTGCTTTTTCCTGAGCTATAGATGACGCTGAAGGAGTTTGGGAGGGAATACAAAAGCGCGACGTTGTCTGATAACCCCATGGCCTCTCTTTATTCCCAGCCACGCGAGAGTCTGCCTTCGTCCACGCCATCGCATCGGCAGGGGTGGCCTTCGCCGTGACCCGCTCCTGTGCCGAGGGCACGTCCACAATCTGCGGCTGTGACTCCCACCACAAAGGACCTCCAGGAGATGGCTGGAAATGGGGGGGATGCAGTGAGGATGCCGACTTCGGGGTGCTGGTGTCCCGGGAATTTGCAGATGCCCGAGAGAACCGGCCGGATGCCCGCTCAGCCATGAACAGACACAACAACGAGGCCGGCAGGACGGTGAGTGCCCAGAGCTGGTTGTCCATGCCTGCGGGGATGGCCCAGTCTGGCTCCCCCTGATGTAGCAACACCACAATAATGCCCAGACAGAACCTTTCTAAGATTATTTTGCAAGGCACAGCATTTCCAAACAGATGGGTGGGGGTTAAGAAGAACTAAAACCCTCACTGCTGCCAGGGGAAACATAGAATTACAGAATGGTCAAGTTGGAAGGGACCTCTGGAGATCATCCAGTCCAACCCCCTGCCACAGCAGCAGCACCCACAGCAGGTCCCACAGGAACGTGTCCAGGCGGGGCTGGAATGTCTCCAGAGAAGGAGACTCCACCACCTCTCCGGGCAGCCTCTGCCAGGGCTCTGCCACCCTCACCCAAAATAAGTTCCCCCTCAGGTTGAGTAGGAATTTCCTATGTCCCAGCTTGTACACATTATTCCTTATTCTGTCACTGGGCACCACTGAGAAGAGTCTGTCCCCATTCTCCTGACACCCACCCTTTAGCTATTGCTCAGCATTGAGGAGATCCCCTCTCAAGCTGCTCTTCTCCAGCTGAACAGCTCCAAGTCCCTCAACCTTTCCTCAGTGGAGAGATGCTTCAGTCCCTCATCATCTTTGTAGCCTCTCCTGGACTCTCTCCAGCAATTTCCTGTCCTTCTTGAACTGGGGAGCCCAGAACTGGTCCCAGTGCTCCAGATGAGGCCTTCCCACAGTAGAGCAGAGGGGGAGGATGACCTCCCTCCACCTGCTGCTCACATTCTTTTTAATGCACCCCAGGAGACCACTGGCTTCGTTGGCCACCAGGGCACATGGTGCCCTCATGGTCAACTTGTTGTCCACCAGGACTTCTGGGTCCCTCTCTGCAGAGCTGCAGAGTGCAGGGGGTTATTCCTCCCCAGGGGCAGGACCCTGCACTTGCCCTTGGTGAACTTCATTAGGTTCCTCTGGAGGCAGCTCTCCAGCCTGTCCAGGTCTCGCTGGATGGCAGTGGATGATGTGTCAGCCACCCCTCCCTGTTTCATGTCCTCAGCACACTTGTCTTGATCACCTAAGGCAGCACGTAGAAGCCCAACTCAAGAGCCCAAGCCCTCAGGTCAATAGTGGAGAGGACTTTCCTACCATGCTGCTCCTTCCTGCGTGCTCTCCATTATTACATTTTACCACCCAGAGATTTGTTGGAGCGATGATGGACGTCTTTCCCTTCCAACCCTAATATTCTATTGAGTTCTCAATGGCAGCAGGTCCCTGGGCCACCACCTGCTCTGGGTGCAAACCCAGTGCACTTTAACCGTGTTGCAGCCTGAAGCAAACACTAGATGCCACTTTTCCAGACCACCACGGGCAAGAGGGGGAAGGGTAGATGCTCAGATCTCTAATTCGTGTTAATAACCGACAGCTTCTGGTAAAAAAAGCCCACACCCCAACTCTAGTGATTTTAGCACAAATCAGTGGTTATTTTGCTCCACAGGGAGGAGGGTTCTGGCGAAAAGAGAGCGTCATGTCCTCAGATTCACAATTTCACTTCCTGGTGCAAACTGTCACTCAGGGCATAAAATGAAGGGATTTTTTAGGAAAGCCAGGACAAGGGGGTCAGTTTACATCCATGGGTGTCAGAGACATCCTCAACCCTCAGCTTCTCTGGGTTCTGATTGTCCACTTAGACACAACAGGGAGAACCCCACTGAAAGGATCGGGCCATGGGATAAGATTAGATTGGACTGGATGGGATTGGATAGATAATTAGAGCAGCTGCCCACCTAACCAAGCTTTTCTAGTGCGATGTCTCCATCTGGAGATGTTTCTGCCACACACCCTGGCTCCCATGCACTCTCCCAAGCCTGTGGTCTCCAGATCAAGCTGGGATCGGATGTTTAGACCCAGGTAGCCACAGCAGGCGATTGAAAGCAAATGCCGGGCGCCATGAGCTTCTGCTGACCACCTTGTCTTCTCTCCCCGGGACAGACCATCCTGGACCACATGCACCTGAAGTGCAAGTGCCACGGTCTCTCGGGAAGCTGCGAGGTCAAGACCTGCTGGTGGGCCCAGCCCGATTTCCGGGCAATTGGTGACTACCTGAAGGATAAATACGACAGCGCCTCCGAGATGGTGGTGGAAAAGCACCGAGAATCTCGGGGATGGGTAGAAACTCTCAGGGCCAAGTACGCTCTTTTCAAGCCACCAACAGAGCGGGACCTGGTCTACTACGAGAACTCCCCCAATTTTTGTGAGCCCAACCCAGAGACAGGCTCTTTTGGGACGAGGGACAGAACGTGCAACGTCACCTCCCATGGGATCGACGGCTGTGACCTGCTGTGCTGTGGTCGTGGCCACAACACCAGGACTGAGAAACGGAAGGAGAAATGTCACTGCATCTTCCACTGGTGCTGCTACGTGAGCTGCCAGGAGTGCGTACGCGTCTACGACGTCCACACCTGCAAGTAAGCATAGGGAGGTCTCCAACCAATGGGAGGTTGTTCCAGAGCAGGGACGAGGGGCCCATCAACCCTGTGATCAGCTCCCTCCCCCTGCCATGGTGGCCTCACACTTCAGAGGATGGCATTAAAAAAAATCCCAGTGCCCTTGGTCGGAGCAGACCCTCCCACAGCCCACCCCAGTGCTGCAGAGGAGGCTCTCGGTATCTCACCCACGCAAGGAGGTCCAAGGCTCGACCTGGAGCTGCAGACTCATTAGATCCTGGTTTGCTGACTTCTCTTGGGCTGTTTGGGGTGAAAGATCATCTGGGGAGAAACAGGGACAGCAGAGGTCCCAGTGAGACATGGCTACCCCAGTTCACGTGCTGCTGACACAGCACCGACCCACAGAGCTTCCAGCCCTGTCCTCCTCCGGGGTCCTGGCCCATGTAGATGTCAATATGGGGGCTCAGGTGGAAATTAATTTTATGAGGTGCAAGCTAAACTAGTAGAGGCTCCCTGGCCTGCTGGCACAGCCATCCTGCTCTCAGCAGAGGTAGTGAGGAGGATGAAAGTAGCCAGGTCTCCACACCAACTGGGCTCCTTCCTCCTGCTCCGAGGAGATTAGGTTGGAGAAACGAACCTGTTGGAGCAGGAAAACAGAGCCTTTCACTCTGTCCCGCCTCCCCTTTGCCATGTCTAGCCCCCACCACCCCAAATCATCTCAAATGACCTCTCTGAGGAAGGCGGCAGGAAACCAGACCCCAGAGCGGATCCTCTGGCGTTTAGTCCAGGGAAGGGGCAGAGGCCATGTGGTGAGGTGGCCACCTCTCATGCAGGGACACGCCACTGCTCCAGGGCCACCCCATCACACAGATGCCCGAGGGAGATTTTGAAGGATCCGGGCAGATCCACCCAGCACCTATTTACTAAGTGTTCCCCACTATGACTCCATGTCCCAGGGCGAGCTCAGAGTGTCTCCCTGGGGACAGGGCACCCACCAGGTGAGCTGCTGCACCAGCCCTGAGCATCAGCAACAGACTGGGAGACAGAAGCCATGGCAAGAAGAAATCTCTGTCCAAGTCTTCTCCTCAAGGCAAAGACAGACTTGTTCAAACCACTTCACAGAATCATCAGGGTTGGAAGGGACCTTTCATATCATCGAGTCCAACGATCAACACAACACTGCCCAAACCACCACTGACCCATGTCCCTCAGCACCATGTCTGTCTGGCTTTTAAATACCTCCAGGGATGTCGATTCCAATCCTTCCCTGGGCAGCCCATCCATCCAGTAAAGGAAAGTCGAGGGCAGATGGGGAAGAGATGGAGACCTTTATCTGACAGCACGATCCCAGGCAGACCCTTTCCTTCCCATGGGATTTCCAGAGTTACCAGCAGTTTGTTCCTGAGGGGCCCACATCAAGCACCAGAAGCTCTGTACCATGAGCAGGTATTTGTCCCCAGGTATGACCACACAGATCCCCCATGGCCCATCTCGGTGCAGAAGAACCAGCGCTCGTCCCTCCACCTGCTCCCCAGGCCACAGCCCCCTCATTCTGGGGTTCAGTTTTCATGGCATGTTGACCCTCAAAAGTAAAAAAACCAGATATTCTCTCTGTCCTGGTGGGCTCCTCCACAGATGGTGAGGGCCAATAACCACGTTCCAATACGGCTTCTCACGCACCAGTGATTTCATACTGAAATAACTTCTAAACCCTTAAAGCTGTGACTTCTCCACTCCCTTCTTTGTCCATGGCACCGCCAAGAGCAATAGGAGAGAAGAGCAGGGTCCTGTCACCCAAACCCACGGCCGGAGAGAATCACAGCAAACGTCCCAGTCCCTCCTCTGTGGGGCAGGACAAGGAGCTCCTTGGTCCAGGCGGCCCCAGCAGCAGCAGCAGCTTCCGAAAGTTGTAAAACACAGGAGAGCTCCAAGAATCCTCCCCCCTTCAGAAATTCGCTGCCTTCTGATGTGCATTCTATTTAAAAGTATATATTAAACCCTGTGTCCGGCCAGACTCCAAGTACCTGACTTTAAACAAAAATCCCTTGTTTGGTTGTTTTGTTTGTTTGGTTGTTTTTTTGGTTTTGGTTTTTTTTTTTTTTTTTATCAAGAAAAGGTATTTAATATTAAATAGAACATTTATTGCCTTGTAATTATTTTCCTGTAGCCAGATATCCTAGCACTGAAGGGGAGATCTCTTCCCATCAATCTGCTGTATCCAAAGTTTTGTATAAAGTTGTAGAGGTCGATGTTTTTTTTTTATTTTATATTCAGAAAATTGCTCTTTTTATAAGCATTATTTATTATACAATGTATATACTTGAGTTAACTAAGATTATATATTATATAAATATATATATTTGGAGAAAAATATATTTCAATTGCATTTCTTTTTGTGGTACGTCATTAAAGAGAAGGTTAAAAACCAACAGCACGCGTTTGCCAGCCTGAGTGGTTTTGCCTCTTTTGCCTCCAACGACGGTCCCCTAAGTCCTGCTGAACAACTCCCATGGGAGCAGTGGCTTGTCCCCCTGGCTGCTTCCTTCCACGCAGTGACAGCCAGGCGGCTGCGAGACAACGGTAACCCGCAGGAAACATGGGAGATTTTCCAGTTGAATCCTGAGGATTTTATTTACAGAGGGGATCCCCGGACTGAAGTGGGGTTCAGACCCTCTGCTCCCCCCACCCCTACCCCGGTTCTCACCAAAACACCTTTCAATGGGTTGGACAGACCAAGACCCAGATTTTTTCATGTAAAAAAGACCTTCTCCTGTCCATGGTTAATTTTGTGGGCGTTTCTGCAACATCTCCCCTTACATCAATGATGCTTTTGAGCACACGCGGTTTTTTAGAGAACAGCCCTCAAACAGACCTATCTGAAAGGTGAAAAAAAAAAAAGCACAGAACGGTTTGGGTGGGAAGAGACTTTAAAGATCATCAAATTCCAACCCCCTGCCCTGGGCAGGGACACCTCCCACCACACCAGGTGGCTCCAAGCCCCCTCCAACCTGGCCTTGAACCCCTCCAGGGATGGGGCAGCCACAGCTTCTCTGGGCAACCTGGGCCAGGCTCTCACCACCCTCACACCCAACAAGTTCTTCCCCACATCTCAGCTCAATCTCCCCTCTTTCAGTGTCAAACCCTTCTCCCTCCTCCTATGGCTCCCCTCCCTCATCAAGAGAGTCCCTCCCCAGCTTTCCTGGAGCCCCTGGAGGGGCTGGAATAAGATCCCATATTCCTGCCCGATCCCCAGCTCACACACTGAACGGTTCCGTGAAACACGGTGCCACTTGTATGCAGAGGGTGCCCCGCTCCATCCCACACCCCGCGTTGCCGAGTGTACCCCGTGCCAGAGCCATCTCCTGCTGGGTGGCAGTGGGGACACCCTCAAAGCCACCCGTTGTCACCCAACAACTGAGAATTCTGGCCTCAGGGAGCATTTTGAGCTTAACGGCTTTGAGTGAAGCTGTCCCTGCGCAAGCCCATCATGCCGAGCCTTTCTCCAGCACACTCCGTCCCCAAAAAAACAAGTTTTGTTAAGTTGTCCATTGGCAATTCAGCTTTAGCGAAGGTTCAGGAAAAAGTAGCAAGAGGGTAAGGAAGGGGATGGAGAATTCGGCCCTTACTTTTTAAAGCAGCGCAATTCTCACTACAAAGCCGCTCTTGCCCATGTCAGAGCAGACATGGCAGTGGGAAGGTGCTGCCTGGAGTCATTCTCTTCTGCCACCTGCAGGAAACATCTTGGAGGGAGAGGTTGGAAGAGGCTGGAATGGGTGGGATGTCACCAGTTTGCTATGGTTTTCCATCGGGGCCTTCTTCAAGCATGACACCCCCAACTCTCACACGCTCTGGTGCATCTCTGGGGCTTCTCCAGAGCTACAAGGTCCAGAAAGCTCTAGGATGGGCTGAACCAGGGGTTCTTCTCAGTCAACTCCCTGTGGCCAAGCCCTTCATGCAGGGGATATATTCAATCCATTCACATTTAGGTACCAACCGAGCATCCCTCTGGCCACCAGCAGCTTGGAAACAGCTTAACTGTCCCCATGCCACACATCAGCACCTGCAGACACACACCTCCCCGGCTCAACCAGCACCACAGACACACACGGCTCCCAGGTCATCGCAAGTAGTTGTGCTTTTTATTGAATCCACTGAATGTGCAATTAAACCAGGTATTTATTCATCACTATAGTTCTGGACAAAGACACAATAAGGTTTACATCATTTACTCTGAAATATAAGTTAACGTGTGCTGCTGTCGCTGGGACCAGCAGAGGGAAGGAGGGAAGGAAGGAAGGAAGGAACAAATAAATCCACAAGATCGTACACAAAATGAGGGGGAATAAGCACCACTGGGACTCACAATGTCATCACAACACAACAGCACTGCCAAAGGAACAGACACCAGCAGGGAGTGAGTAGGACGCTCCGCCTGCTGCATGCAGGCACCAAGGACCACGGGACCTTCTCCTGGGGAAGGGAAAGCCCCCTCTTTCCCTGGGAACGCCGCACCAGGCAGGAGCTGCCAGCCCTTGGCAGCGTGTCTGTTCAAGCTCAGGAAGCTCCACTGACTTAAGATCTCATAAATGGCTTTGATTTCATGCCCCACCAAACTGAGGTATGTTCCACGAACCTTATTAAATGTGTGGAGCCTAAGGGGCAGAGGCAAGGAGCCTCGCCCAGTCACCGTCGACGGCTTCTCACCGACACCGGGTGACTTTTGGGGAAGGACCACGTAGTAAAGTCTGATACATTCCTTTATTTCAGTGCAAAAACATGGCAAATACACACCAGGTGCATCCACAGAGCTTGGCTTCCCCTCTTATCTCTAAGGAGAATTTCAACCTTTGGTAACACAGCAGGAAAGCGGGATACAGTGAGGCTGGGGAAGGCCAAAGCTGCCATCCACACTGCACACACGCCAGACTCGGCACCTCCAAAGCTGCTGTCGATTCAACAACAAGCTCTGACGCCTTAAATACTGGATTTGGAAGTTCCCTCTACTCTGATCAACATAATTCCTTGCCTTCATCCAGTCCCTAATGCCACTGGCCAGTCCCTCTCCTCAGGCCACACAGCAGGCCTCAAGCCTGAGGCCTACATCAGGCCACCCGGGTGTGACAGGAAGCAGGGATGAGCGTCCAGGCGGTCCTGGAGCTTAGTTATCCCGGGCACTGTCTGTAGGGATCAGCCTGGCCCAGCGTTCAGTGAGGTGTGGGGTGACACAGGAAGCATTCAGCAGTGGGGGTAACACCGAGCGGGACTTTAACACACCTTCACCACAGACCGTCAGGTTTTACTGGAAATGGGGATTTTTCTCCTACCGTAGCAACTGGGTGCACGTGAGCGTTGGCTTCAAAACGTGCAGGACATTTCCCCCATGCTAAAAACCAAATGAGAAGGCAGCCTGGCCTGCACAGAGACAGAAGCACAGTGTTCTAGGAGACACGTCCACATGACATCAGAATATTAAGGACGAAGAATAAAGATACTGTATTGCACTAAACATGCAGATTCCACATGGGGTTCCTGGAAAGAGGGGAGCATTTCGCTTTGTCCAGTGTGTTGAACGCAGAAGAGTAAAGATCCCAGGGTATATTCTCCAGGTTGGTCACTTTTCCAGCTGTTGATCTTGCACTTGGTCCACCTTCAGTCTAGGGTAGGAACTCTTGCAAAAGAAGCCAAATTCCATGAGGAAAGCATGCACATGTACGACAGCATCAAGCACACACCAGCACCCGCTCACACGTCGGGACAGACCCTGCTGTGAGCTCCCCAGCGCAGGCACCGCCTACACGCATTAGAAAGTCACTTTCTAGGAGGTGCCACTCTCAGGCCTGGGCTCAACTACTCCCTGTGACACCTACAGGGGAAAGAGGAGGACATCCTTCTCTCAGAGAGGAGAAATACAGGAAAGTTCCAGATTTTAGATAAGCAGCTGGATTTTAACTCTAGCAGAATCTCTGTGGACTTACTTTAGAGTTCAAGAAAGCCCAACTGTGGTCCAACATCTCATTTAGGTTTTAAAGTCACAGGAAAATTAAGAAAAGCAGAGAATTCAGGCATGCAGGTCCACAAAAAGTCTTCAGGACCTCCTCCCTCCCCAAACTGGCACACAGCTGGAGGGAGAACTGGTCCCATAGTGCAAGGGGACCACCACGAGGTCAGATACCCTGCACCACCCCTTCTCCTCAGGGAGATGCCTGTTCCTGAGCAGAAGGGAATTTTAAACAATGCTTTAAAATTAGAAGTACTTACGTTCCTTCTTCTCTCAGGAGAGCCAAGAATTTTTTCACCCGATACTCAGGATCCATCTAAACACCAAACAAAAGAGATCTCCGTTAATATCACACAATCGTCCCAGCAGCCCAAGAGGAAGATGAGGCCACAGAGATAACTGGAGCTGGGTCTGCATTTGCTTTGCGCAGCATCAGCCTGGCCAGAGGACACCCTGCCTGGCCAGAAGTTTCGCAGCGAAGCACTGCACCGAGAGAAAAAGCTCATTAGCACGTAGCTCATGTAGCTACGAGGTGAGCAAGACTGGAAACACACCAGCATTTCTAGCAGGTGTTCCTGTTTTTGCAGTGATCTGCACACTGGCTTCATCCCACACCCGATTCTCGCCTGGCTCCTTGGGGCTTCCCCTTTCCACAGCTGGGGCAGCAAATCAAACAGTCATGAGCAGAAGGGACTGAAGGTGTCCTGGATGTTCCTCTGTCCTCCTTACCCCCAGCAGCTCCAGCAGCAGAGAAGCCGCACATGGTGGGCTGGCACCGAAGGGAAAGCTGAATCACAGCTCACAGCCTCCAGAACCTGCACCACCAACTTGTGTTGTGGCTCCAACAACCAGGAACAACCCCTAAATATCAGTCCTGCCTGTCCCCCAGCTCTGAGAGACGCAACAGGGAAGGGGGAGGACGGGCAGATGGGAAAGAGATGGAGACCTTTATCTGACAGCACCGAGGAGACAGCGACGCAGCTGCTATCAGAAGACACAACGTTCAACTGCATCCATTCTTTGTGCTGATGATGGTTTGTTGATCCTCTCTGATGTGAGACTGGACACGCTGCCTCACTGCAGCAAGACACCATGAGTTCCAACTGTAAACTTTCAGAAGCTGGAGACCTTTGGTTCTCGGAGGATCTGTGCTGTGCCACAGCAGTTCATCTGGCCCAGAAACCCCAACTTCTGTTCGTTCTGCAGCCTCCAGCAACACCACCTCTTTGCCTCGCTGTCGAAAATGCAGCAGGTTCATGCTGAAAGCATTCAGTAAAAGGCACTTTGAAGCTGACTTGCTGTGAGATTCCCAGCTCTATCACCCACGCGGTAATAAACCAAGTGCTCTACTAAATCATAAAACTGGGACTTATCCTTGGAGGGGGAGGGGGAGAAGCAGCATTGCAGAGGTACCCCAGTCTCCCCTCAAGAGCTCTGGGAACTCCTCTGTTATATTCTTAAAGGCAAATTTCCACCAATTCCTGAAGGTAGGAAGCCATCTATTTAAAACAACAACCACTGCAATGGAAGGTAACACAAACGTCTTCAAACCCAGCTTGGAAGAAAATAAATGCTAACCCAACGCCAGCATTACCAGCAGGCAAGGAAGAAACAGCCAAGAATTTCTGGTTTATGTTAAGAAAAGCCTAAAAATGTGTAACTACCTTCCTCTCACTTTGAAGTACATCAGCAAGGCCAGTGCCTCGATACCAACTGCTGAACTATTTTTAGATCAGAAAAATAAATGCACTGAAACCAGGTGAGCTAAAGGAACTCACTGAGGATGACTGAGCTATCAAGTTGGGTTTTTAACACGCAAAGGAACACCAGCCATATTCAGGATCCCAGAAGAACAGCAAGGCTCCCCCACCACTCAAAGCAGCGGTTGAAATATGTGGTACAAGGGTACCGAGGGAGGGGCTGCTGTGCCACAGAACTGGAGACCAGGGAGATGGTGTCTGCAGTACTCGTCCAGCCTAGATTTTCTCTATCATCTCTCCCAGTCAACATTTAGAGTGCACTATCAACCAGTTTGCTGGTGACACCAAACTGGGAGGAGTGGCTGACACACCAGAAGGCCGTGCTGCCATCCAGAGAGACCTGGACAGGCTGGAGAGTTGGGATGGAGAAATTTAATGAACAAGGGCAAGTGGAGAGTCTGTGATCTGGGCAAGAACAACCCCAGATACCAGTATAGGTTGGGAACTGACCTGCTGGAGAGCAGCGTAGGGGAAAGGGACCTGGGGGTCCTGGTGGGCAGCAGGATGCCCATGAGCCAGCTCTGTGCCCTGGTGGCCAAGAAGGCCAATGGCATCCTGGGGTGTAGGAGAAGGGGGGTGGTCATTAGGTGGAGAGAGGTTCTCCTCCCCCTCTCCTCTGCCCTGGGGAGACCCCATCTGGAATAGTGTGTCCAGTTCTGGACCCCTCAGCTCCAGAAGGACAGGGAACTGCTGGAGAGAGTCCAGGGCAGGGCTACAAAGATGCTGAAGGGAGTAGAGCATCTCCCAGAGGAGGAAAGGCTGAGGGAGCTGGGTCTCTTGAGCTTGGAGAAGAGGAGACTGAGGGGTCACCTCCTGAATGTTTATCAAGATGGAAAGGGTGAGTGTCAGGAGGATGGAGCCAGGCTCTTCTCAGTGACAGCCAATGACAGGACAAGGGGCAATGGGTACAAGCTGGACCAGGGGAGGTTCCACTGAAACAGGAGGCAAAACTTCTTCCCGTTGAGGGTGAGGGAACACTGGAAGGGGCTGCCCAGAGAGGTGGTGGAGTCTCCTTCTCTGGAGACATTCCAACCCCTCCTGGACACGTTCCTGTGGGACCTGCTCTGGGTGTTCCTGCTCCGGCAGGGGATTGGACTGGATGAGCTTTCAAGGTCCCTTCCAATCCCTGAGATTCTGTCATTCTGTGTGACTTGGCTGCATGGAAAAAACATCTCTCATTGCTTCAGTTCTCCTGTTTCTACGTGTAGATGTGGCACTGAGGGACAGGGGTCAGTGATGGGCTTGGCAGTCTTAGGCTTATGATTGGACTCGATGAACTTAAAGGTCTTTTCCAACCTAAATGATTCTATGATTCTATCAGTAAGGCTGAGGACAATTGGGATTTACACCCTGAACACCCATTACTTCCAAGTCCCCTTTTCCTGGGGAATGCCCAGGTGTAACCACACCACACACCACAGACTAAGCATCTGGCAAAGGGTCTCAGAGCTTCCCCATCCAAAGTGCTCTGGTCTGACCATGCAGCTGACCCTGCTGAAGCAGGAGCCTGGACTAGATGACATCCTGAGGTATGTTTCGACCTCTGCCCTGTGACAAGTGAGCAACCTCTCCTCCTGCATTTCTGGGTGTTTCCAGAATGGCTGGTACTTGATGAAGGCATGACCACAACTCCAGGTGGCCACACAAATTGACATTTACTGGTAAGTAGGGACTAAATAACTGGGACAGCACAACGGACTGAAGAGTGGTTAAACTGCTGGGTAGTTGTGATCAGTGGCATGAAGTCCAGCTGGAGGTCAGTCACTACCAGTATGTGCCAGGCATCCCAACGGGAGCCAAGAGTGCCTCTTCAGCACATTTGCAGATGACACAGAAGTGGGAGGTGTGCTTCGTGCACTTGATGATGGTGCTGTCATTCAGAGAGACCTCAGATGGGTGGAGATACAGACACAAACCTCCTGCGGTTCATCAAAGGGAAATGCAAAGTCTTCCACCTCGGCAGGAGTAATCCCAGCACCAGTACGGCTGGGGAACAACTGGCTGGAAAGTGACTTTGCAGAGAAGGACCTGAGGGTCCTGGAAGACAAGGTGAACATGAACCAGCAATGGGCCCTTGCAACAAAGATGGCCAACAGCATCCTGGGCTTCATTAGGACGAACGTTCCTACCAGACTAAGGGAGATGATTCTTCCCCTCTTCTCAGTGACATCACACTTGAAGTTCAGGGCTCTCCAGTCCAAAAGAGACTGTGACGTAGCACAGAGAGTCCAGCAAAGGGTCACAAGGATGATTAAAGGTCTCGAGTATATGTCACACAAGGAGAAGCTGTGAGAGCTTTTGTTTAGCCTGGAGTAGAGAAGACTCAGGACTGGGGAGGAAAGGGTGGCTCTTATCAGGGTTTGTAAATACCTGATGGGAATGACTACTGAAGAAAAGAGAGATGGTCTTCTGAGTGGTGCTCATTGACAGGGCAGGAGGTCACAGGCACAAACTGAAATGTAATTCCACATAAAAAGAAATATTTCATTGCAAGAGTGTTTTTAGGGACTGCCCATGGAGGGAGGTTAGGAGTCTCCATCCCTGGAGGTACTTTCAGGGCCCAACCAGACATGGCCCTGAGCAACTTGTTCTGGTTGACCATGCTTGGTCAGAGCAGGGGGTTGGACTAGACAAAGATGAAAAAATGCTATGGGTGCAATTAGCAGAGTGTATCTGTTCAGTACTTCCCAGCTCTCCATGCCATTCAACTGAAGAGAAGAAGGTCAGGAACAGCTTACCCCACAGAATCAGGCACCACCTCCATGGTGAGGTAAATTAAGTGCTTCCTTCAAGTCCTGGACAAGAGGTTCAAAAGTGGCTGAAACCTCAAGTCCCATGGGCAGCCAAAGCAAGGCTGGGAACCAGAATTACCAGTGCCAGTCTTTCAACAAGCTTCATGTAGCCCATAAAAGAAAGGGGTTTTAGAAAAAGGACAAAATACATTTGATCTCTGACCACCAGTAGGAAAGTGCATCTGAGAGGGATCCTGGGCCATCTCAGATAAGGCACATGGCGTTTTTGTAGATACTGTCAGTAAAGATGTCTACTTCTGAAGGGACTTCTTCAGAGGAGTTACTCAAGTAGCAGCCCACCAAGTCCTCAGATGTGACTACTCATCTATGGTCCAAACTCACAGAGATTCTCCAGGAGAAAGCTAGATTGGGCAAATGAACTGCCAAGAAGTGGGCCTTGCTTACAACAGCCCAAAACCCAAACTTCACCATTACTGTTGGAGTTGGAAGGCCTGGTGCTCATCAAATGCTGATGTTGAAGAGGGTGGTGAGATGTCTATAATGACCTACACACATGCCCCCTGAAGGTGTGAATTGGCTTAGAAGACACCCTGAGGCCCTTTCCAACAAGAACAAGCCTGTGATTCTAAGATCTAAAGCACGCTGCAGATCAGGCAAACCAGGGAAAGGTTTGCCTTTTGCATGATGGTTCGAGGAGCAGCAACTCACTGCTAAGTACCTGCACCCCCTCAGAACCACTGCTGAGGGCCAGGGGCAAACCCCCTACAAGCACAGCAAGAGTTTCTGCTGCCGGCCACAACAACGCCAACGGTCTCCTGCATCAAACAGGAGGGGAAGAGCCAAGACACTTTGCACAGGCCACAAAACCANTCCAGCTGGAGGTCAGTCACTACCAGTATGTGCCAGGCATCCCAACGGGAGCCAAGAGTGCCTCTTCAGCACATTTGCAGATGACACAGAAGTGGGAGGTGTGCTTCGTGCACTTGATGATGGTGCTGTCATTCAGAGAGACCTCAGATGGGTGGAGATACAGACACAAACCTCCTGCGGTTCATCAAAGGGAAATGCAAAGTCTTCCACCTCGGCAGGAGTAATCCCAGCACCAGTACGGCTGGGGAACAACTGGCTGGAAAGTGACTTTGCAGAGAAGGACCTGAGGGTCCTGGAAGACAAGGTGAACATGAACCAGCAATGGGCCCTTGCAACAAAGATGGCCAACAGCATCCTGGGCTTCATTAGGACGAACGTTCCTACCAGACTAAGGGAGATGATTCTTCCCCTCTTCTCAGTGACATCACACTTGAAGTTCAGGGCTCTCCAGTCCAAAAGAGACTGTGACGTAGCACAGAGAGTCCAGCAAAGGGTCACAAGGATGATTAAAGGTCTCGAGTATATGTCACACAAGGAGAAGCTGTGAGAGCTTTTGTTTAGCCTGGAGTAGAGAAGACTCAGGACTGGGGAGGAAAGGGTGGCTCTTATCAGGGTTTGTAAATACCTGATGGGAATGACTACTGAAGAAAAGAGAGATGGTCTTCTGAGTGGTGCTCATTGACAGGGCAGGAGGTCACAGGCACAAACTGAAATGTAATTCCACATAAAAAGAAATATTTCATTGCAAGAGTGTTTTTAGGGACTGCCCATGGAGGGAGGTTAGGAGTCTCCATCCCTGGAGGTACTTTCAGGGCCCAACCAGACATGGCCCTGAGCAACTTGTACTGGTTGACCGTGCTTGGTCAGAGCAGGGGGTTGGACTAGACAAAGATGAAAAAATGCTATGGGTGCAATTAGCAGAGTGTATCTGTTCAGTACTTCCCAGCTCTCCATGCCATTCAACTGAAGAGAAGAAGGTCAGGAACAGCTTACCCCACAGAATCAGGCACCACCTCCATGGTGAGGTAAATTAAGTGCTTCCTTCAAGTCCTGGACAAGAGGTTCAAAAGTGGCTGAAACCTCAAGTCCCATGGGCAGCCAAAGCAAGGCTGGGAACCAGAATTACCAGTGCCAGTCTTTCAACAAGCTTCATGTAGCCCATAAAAGAAAGGGGTTTTAGAAAAAGGACAAAATACATTTGATCTCTGACCACCAGTAGGAAAGTGCATCTGAGAGGGATCCTGGGCCATCTCAGATAAGGCACATGGCGTTTTTGTAGATACTGTCAGTAAAGATGTCTACTTCTGAAGGGACTTCTTCAGAGGAGTTACTCAAGTAGCAGCCCACCAAGTCCTCAGATGTGACTACTCATCTATGGTCCAAACTCACAGAGATTCTCCAGGAGAAAGCTAGATTGGGCAAATGAACTGCCAAGAAGTGGGCCTTGCTTACAACAGCCCAAAACCCAAACTTCACCATTACTGTTGGAGTTGGAAGGCCTGGTGCTCATCAAATGCTGATGTTGAAGAGGGTGGTGAGATGTCTATAATGACCTACACACATGCCCCCTGAAGGTGTGAATTGGCTTAGAAGACACCCTGAGGCCCTTTCCAACAAGAACAAGCCTGTGATTCTAAGATCTAAAGCACGCTGCAGATCAGGCAAACCAGGGAAAGGTTTGCCTTTTGCATGATGGTTCGAGGAGCAGCAACTCACTGCTAAGTACCTGCACCCCCTCAGAACCACTGCTGAGGGCCAGGGGCAAACCCCCTACAAGCACAGCAAGAGTTTCTGCTGCCGACCACAACAACGCCAACGGTCTCCTGCATCAAACAGGAGGGGAAGAGCCAAGACACTTTGCACAGGCCACAAAACCAGGCAGTTTACTCAGTGAAGAGGGAATCTTTCACATCTCAGACTGACCCAAGGAATGGTGAGGTGGAGCAAGGCATGGCTTCTGGCCATCCCCAGAAAGCCCAAAGCTGGAGGAGAACGTCACACAGAACAGTCACAGCACCTGGCTTATTCCAAGATTCCTTATTGCACTGACTGATACAGGGATCATGAGTCTTATCCGCCTGCAAAGATGATGGTCCTGTTGTCAGGACCTCGGTGAAACCTTGGGAAACCACAGAAAAGTCATCACAATCAGGAAATAACAACAAAGGACCAACCAGATAGTTCTGTTAGAAAAACCCAACATGATCCAAGATGGATAAATACAAACACATCTCTTCTTTTCCCTCCTAGAAAACTTGTACTAATGCCACCAGTACCAATGCCAGTGTTGTGCTGCCCAAATCAAAGACGCTGCCTCCCCACCCCTTTTCACTCAAATGTAAGAAAGGGGCCACAGTCAGACCCTGTGTCCATAATCTGTGCTGACACAGTCCCTGCAGAGCCGCCACGGGAGGAACAGCATTTCTCCGCAAGACAGAATATCTCACCCAAAAGACTAAAGCAGGGAGCTGAAAGGCAGCAAAGAGGCAAACTCGATCAAATCGCTTTTTTAAACAGGCAGACACAAAACCAGAGGGTTGATGTGCCCTGGGAAGAGCAGAAGATTGTGTCAACAAAGAGGAAGCAGGTTCAGGAACAGACCCTCTCGTGGCCTGTGAAAGCAGAAACGCTGCTGTCAAACTGGATGAAAGATCTTCTAGAAGAACAGCTCAGAGACTGGCCCTGGGGACACAGCTCCCACGGGTGACCAGTAAACGGCTGTTCCTTTCCAGGTAACGCGGTAGCCTCAGGACGTGCCTGGGAGCCCTTCAGAACTAAAGGCACCTGAAGAGGTGTCGTTAATCTTCAGGCCAGAGAGGAGGAGATCCTCTTCCAAGACGTGCACATCCCTGGGTTGCAGAGCACTCCTGCAAAACCATCATAAAACTCAAACCCTCAGTATGTCCAGACACAGCGTTCAGTTTAAAATAATATAGGCAGTATCATATGATGACCTCTTAAAAGAAGTTCCCACATAAGCTGAAATACATTTCGGACAAACAGCTTAGATTAAGTTAAGTTTTATTTATGCAAAACAGAAGTTACCCAATCAGGAAGCACTGGAGGTGCAGAAAGGGGCTTTTCTGGAAAGCCGCCCAGCTCACTGGGGTTCCTGCTCCCAGGAGGAGCAAGACCTAGGGCCTGGGAGCATTGCCAGGGTCCAAATGCCACAAGAGAGTAGGCAAAACAGGGGAAGGAACTAGTCCCCAGCTGTGGAAAAAAGGGGCTCAGGTGTCCAGCAGCACCCAGAGCAGGGTAGGCCACATGGCACCTGAGAGCCCTGGTCTCTGCACCGCAGCCAAGGACACTGCAAAACTAAGCTTTTCTGGGTTCACGTGGCAGATCCTGAGTGTTTCCCTTCATCAAAGGCTTCTTTGGAACAAGAACAGAACATCATTCCAGGACACTCCGTTTATACAAGAAGGATGTGACGCTAAATCCGAAGGTGTTTGACATTAAAGAAGGCCGGGAATAGCAATAAACAGGGTTTGAGGGAAATTAAGCTGTCAAAAAGTGTGGGTTTACAAGGCTCATACACAAGGTACCAAAGCAACCCGAGATCCCAGAGCAACGCAGTGGTTCAAGAAAACATTCTACTGTTGAGAGAGTGGCTCAGCAAGACTTGGGTCTGAAACGAACAGGAAGTCCCCAGACAGCCTAAGAATATCGACAAGTTTACTAGTCTAAGAAAACAAGACTCAGTGACTGCAGAGAAAGGAATTAAGTGCACATTTTTTGCAAAGAAATAATTCACCGTGGGATCTAATCAGCTCAATTTTGAGAAATTTCAACCAGTACTTGCAATTTTGAAGGGATTTCAGCTTCAAATCTCTTTCTGAAAAGCCATGGTCCCGCTCAAGAACAAAAAGGAACTGGTCTTGGACTTCTCATTTGGCAAAATCCTGCTTTCCTGCAAAAACCAGCCCAATGAGATATCACTGTGGGCTTTCAGCACATTCAGATCTGAGAGTTCTCTTTAGTGACAGCCTGGATCACTTTCTTGTATTTATAGCAGTTCAGCAGATGGAGTCATGTAGGCACCTCAGACCTCTGGGAACAGAACTTCTTCATATTTAGCTGCCACATGCTGTTACCACAGCGATTACACAACTACCCAAACTGAGTGTAATAACAGAAGACGCCTTGTTACCGACCACCCATGGGCAGGAGCACAGGGATCATCAACCATCGGTGTCAGCAGCAGCAGCCCTTCACGTTACACGTGTTCGATCTGTCAGAAGTGGCACAAAGTCACAGTCCTGCCTGTCCTCTCCCAGCCTGACTGGTCACAGCCTCAGCTACAAAATAATGGTCTGGTTAAAATAAAAACCTGCCCAAGACCAGCTTCCCAGTCTGCCCAGTCTAGAGAAGCTTCCCCACCAACAGCATCCCAGCCACGGGGCCATCACAGAATCCCAGAATGCTCTGGGGTTGGCAGGGACCTCTGTAGATCATCCAGTCCAACCCCCTGCCAGAGCAGGGGCACCCACAGCAGGTCCCACAGGAACGTGTCCAGGCAGGGTTGGAATGTCTCCAGAGAAGGAGACTCCACCACCTCTCTGGGCAGCCTCTGCCAGGGCTCTGCCACCCTCAAAGGCAACAAGTTCCTCCTCATCTTCACATGGAACTGCTCATGGTCCAGTTTGTGCCCGTTCCCTCTTGTCCTGTCACTGGGCACCACTGGAAAAAGCCTGGCCCCATCCTCCTGACACCCCCCCTTCAAGTATTTCTAGGGGTTGATCAGATCCCCCCTCAGCCTTCTCTTCTCCAGACTAAACACACCCAAGTCCCTCAGCCTTTCCTCATCACAGAGATGCTCCAGGCCCCTCCTCATCTTTGTGCTCCTTTGCTCTCCCCTCTCCAGCAGTTCCCTGTCCTTCTGGAACTGGAGAGCCCAGAACTGGTCCCAGTGCTCCAGATGGGGCCTCCCCAGGGCAGAACAGAGGGGCAGGATGACCTCCCTCGACCCACTGGCCACGCTCTTGATGCACCCAGGAAATGGTTCCTGATGTCTGGAACAAATCTGGGGTGAGCACTTCTACCCACGCTGCAGACTCAGAATGACCCATAATTTACAGAAGTCCAAGTTCTGAAAAGAACCAACTCTTAAGGTCAAAGCAGCAAAAGAAAATGTCTCGTGTCAGAAGAAGGAATCCATTGTCAAGGGGAAGCGAAATGGGCTGCAATGGAGCCCTGAAGGCCTGCACCTCTTAAATACATTTAATACATGTGAGCAATGACTTACTGACTTGCCTGTAGGTATGGAATTAAAAGCCAAGGAAGAAGAGGAAAAAGTAATCTAGATAAATGACTTTATTCCCTGAGGTGACATCCAGTTAGAGCACATCCTCGGCGCTCTGCAAGTTTTAACAGAATCGTGAGCAGCGAACAGAGGGATACATGACTTATGTGCTGCTAAACTACATGCCTCTTAGCTTATGCTCAGCCTCTCCTGGGAAGATCTAAGGACAGTTCACTCAGCTGCACTAAATCCATTTGATGTGAAAGGCGAGTGTGTGCGAGGGGGCGGAGGGGGGGGATCCGCAGGGCGCTGGGATGTCAGACCGGAGGATTAGGGCCCCACGCCACGGCCCCGCGTCTCCAGCACCAATCCAGGGCCGAGCAGGAGCCCGACGGGTGGCTCCGGGCACAGGGAGGGGAGAGCAGCCACATACCTCTACCGACTGCAATTACTCTCTTTAAAGTGCTGAAAGTGGGAAACAGAGAGGAGAGCAGCTGAACAGCCTGACAGATTTATCTTCCTCAGGGAAAGAGCACATACACCTGCACAGGCACCTTTTTCTTTAAAAAAAAAATAAGTAAAATATTCTAAGTGATTGCTATCTGCAGTGGTAACGTGCGGGGTGCAGGGAAGAAATTTCGGGAAAGGTAAAGTTAATCCAGTCCCTCTTCTTGCCAGAGGCTCTTCTCTGAAGCACAGCTCTAACCAGCCCAATGGCACTGAGGTTTTGAAAGATCTCCCCACGGACCAAGACCCGGCGATTTCTTTGTTCAGAAAATTTCTTCTCACCCGTAGCTCTTTTCTGAACTAAACCCATTCGAAGGCTCCCACCCCACAGCCAGAGTCTGTGGAGAAGTGGGAAATCCTGAGCCCCTGTCTCCTTACCCCGGTCCTTCCTGGACCAGAGACGTTCTTACCTGTAACGACATTTCTATCAGCATCAGCAGCTTCTTGATACCGATCCAGACAGGCTTCCCTTTGACATTCTGTGCAATGGTGCTGCGTTCCTTGTCTTTGAAGTTACCCAGGAGCTGGGGGGTGGAGGGAGAGCCAAAAAAAAAAGAAAAAAAAGAAGAAAAAAGAAAAAATTAAAACAAAATCATTTAAAATTAACAAAAGGAGATGGTCAGTAGGAATAACGCTGCCTAACTCGGGAAAAAGGGAAGGAGAAGCTAGAAAGCATTTTCTAGCTTAGAAGGAAAACTGGTTTCTTTTATTCCATACACTGAGATTCTTTTATTCCATAATGGAATAATGGAACTCCATATTCTTTTCATAACATCCTTCATCAAACAGCTACGGGTTCTCTTTTAGGATCCATCCCAGGTGTTCCCCGGGTCAGAGTCCAGACGGAGCACGGAGGCTCAAGCCAGATTAAATTCTCAGAACTGCTGCACGAGCATCCCTGTCTTTCAGGCTTTGGTGACACCATCAGGGTGACAACTTTGCAAGTTTGCACAAAACATGTGCCTGTTAGGTTTATTTTAACCGCCTTCAACGTTCACTATAATTTCCACTTGCGGCGCTGAATAAGAAGCCATTAAGGGCACCAATTTATAAAGAGCCTATAATCTCCTCAGCACCTTCGTTTGATGTTGTTCCAGTTACCGAGAGCTTGGAAACCTCCAGGCACATTCAGGTTTAAGTGCCCCGATTATGCTCATTACCCACTTCCCTGCCCTCAGAATCTTTCAATTGACTCCTCAAAGTTTTCCCCTGGACCTACCGTTCTTCTCATTTTGCCTTCACCGACTGTACGGAAGTCATTTGGAGGAGCCTGAGAACTGCTACATTATGACGTAACATTGAGTGGGACAGTGTTCCCAAATGCAGAGCTACTGCAGGATCGCTCCTTTCCAGCACATTTTGAGGTTATTTGTCATCCTCAAGCTTTTTCTCACCTCCAAAGCCTCCATCAGCTGCTCCCCTGTTGCGATGTTGGGCACGTGGATCGTCGTGCTGAAAGCGTTCAGCATTTCCATCTCCTGCAGGACGTCTTTGCGACTGGTGGTTCCAATGATCAGGAGCTTGCGACCCTGCCCACACAATGGAATAACGGTCAAGAGAGAAAAAACAAGAGAGGAACCAGTGTTGTGAAGCTTTGGCGAACTGCAACGGAGGAAGAAAACAGCCATGTAAAAATACCACTTAAAATTAGCAGGATTAAACGCGACTGAAGCAGCCAGTGCCAGACACACAAGAGCAAGATCAGACTCCAGCACTCAGGGCAACGCCACCAACAGGGTCCACAGTGATGGTCCCCAGAAGACCCACTCACAGCTTTCCCACCTCACCTAGCCTTCCACGCTCATCATTAAATAGCTGAATCCTCATTAAATTTAAAAGCATGAGCAGACACCCCACACACACACTGCCAAAAGCTGAATTACAGATGAGTTCTTGGGGGAAGAGCCCTTCTTTAGAAATCCTGTGGGTGTGGGGCGTTCCCTGCCACTCTACAGATGGTTCCAATGGTTCTACAGCTCAGGCTTTAAGAGTCGCCGTGAGTTCCCCAGACTTCCCACTGCCTGTCTGGTTGTACCCAAGGCGAGAAGCAGGTCTGGCAGCCTCCGAGTTCAAACCAACACCGGTTCCACGTCAGCCTGGGCAATAAGAGGGTTTATAAATAACAGAGCAACGAACGTCAAACATCAACTGCCCATAAATATCAGCTTTTGTAAGTTCATCTCGCCCGTGCCATCCCAAGGCAGTTTGAATTTCCACACGGAGCGTTCGGACAGTGATAAAGGCTGGCTGACGGAGGGAGCTGCTGGGGTTCCCAGCTGCCACCAGCTCCTGCTCCAGCTCCGCTCACACGGAGCCCACGAGTTGGGGGGACACGGGACCAGCCAAGCATCCTCCTCCTCCGTACAGAGGTTTAGCTGGTGCTCCGAGACAGAGCCAAGTTCTTTACTTCAGCTATTTTGTGACACAAAACAAACCCAAACCTGAAGAGTAGCCAGAATCCATTTCGCAAGCGCTTCGCATTGCTTTGACAAAGGATGAAAACCTCTTTAAGCTCAACACATCTTTGATGATGATGATGCCCGTGGTGCCCCCTCACAGCATTAGTTTGTTTTTCCCCAAGCTGCTGTGTTTGCAGAGATCAGGGCGCTGTCTGGGGTGACGGAGAGTGAGAGCACCAGGGCTGGGAAGGGACTCAAGGGCTCACTTCAAGTTTGTTGTTAGCCTGAGAGGGTCCAAGGACATGATGGCCGGGGGGTTGGGACCAGAGCACCCTCGGGGCCCTGGGGGAAACACTCACCTGCCCCTGGGTCAGTCACTGCCCATGAGTGTGTCAGGGCCACCCTCCCCTGGGGTAAAGCACTGCCCATGACTCCAGAGGAACCACGGCAGGCACCTCTGCTGAGGGGGAATCCTCAGACACCCACTGGGCACCAGAATGGGGAAAAGCAGCCCATTCCTGTGGGTGACAGGAACGCCAGGTTTAAAACCATAGTGGGAGAACGCTGTATTACTAGATGAAACTTGCCTGCTGGCGGCACACAGCGAGCAGAAAAAGGTCTGGGTGTGTAAAAACATCTGCAGGCAGCCTTGAGAAGGGCACACGGTGTCCACAGGACGCAAAAATACAACTGTCCTGGAGGCGGCTGCTTCCACCCTGCTCCGCGTCCCCACGGCTTGACAACGGCACGCTGCATGTCTCCTTTCAGATGGCCGATGTGTAGCAAGGCCAGGAAAGCATTTTACCATTTCATAAGTTTGAGCCAAATCTGGGCTGATTCAGTAAGATCTTGCATGCAAAGCACCGAGTGGAGAGCATGTGAGGGAGCAGCATCTGACCCTCACCCCAACAAGGCACCATCAGGTGCTCGTTTTGGGTGAAGCACTTCACAGATCAAGACCAAGCGACGCTCAGCAACCAAAAAGCTTATTACCTACAGGAAGGCAAAATTTTCAGTGGTCTTTGTCGTTAGAAGGGGCTGGTAAAAAAGGTTAAACACGGGCTGCGGAGCTGCGTGAAGTGAGTCCCCCCCCGCCAAGAACACCATCACCTCCCGTGAGCCACAGGAGCACAGCACAGAGACCTCTGAGGTTTGCTCTGAAGGTACCACCGAGGACAAGGTGCCTTCAGCTTGCAAAGACACTCTTGGGGTAAGAGCAGAGGTGACAGCACAACTGGTACATACTTAAAACCTTCAGAAGGCAAAGACGGGGATTACCAGCAGAGTCGGTGGGGAAAATTTCATCCCAATTCCCATTTGCTTTGCTGTCATGGTTGCTCTGGATTTCCCTCAACACACTGCCCTCAGGGAGGTTTTGTTGGAGTCATAAATAACGCTGATCCAGCTGATATTATATATGCTCTAAGTCACTAAAAAGTATAAGTCCTGGGAGGAGAATTTCTGCTGCCTTATTCAAAAGACATAACAAGTCCCACGGCCTCTGCTGGGCACCTTCACACCATGTCCCGTCACACAGGGAAGGTACCAGGGGACAAACGAAGCCAAAGACAGACCCTTGAAACCTTCAAAATATGCACCAGCCCCTCCAGCAGGAACACAGACCCGCGCCACGCTACACCACCCAGGCTGATCTGCTCCTCAAGCTACAGCAATTCTTTTACAAAAATGTTTATTGCTCCACGTAACTCAAAATCCAGAATAGCTTGGGAAACAGATTGTCTTTGTAAGAGTTTTCCATTAAATATGGACGTTCTAGCAGGAAAAAACAGCTCAGGTGCAGCCAGCGAGGCAGTATCTGGTCCCCAAACCCAGCTAAGCTGGGCAGAGACCTAGTTGTGGAGACCTTCTCGCTCTCTCCAGCTCCCTGGTGTCGCCAGGGGGGGTCGGTCTCTTCTCCCAAGTCACAGGTGATGGGACAAGGGGAAATGGCCTCAAGTTGCACCAGGGGAGGTTTAGGATGGATATCAGGAACAATTTTGACAGGAAAAGGGTTCTGAAGCCTTGGAATGGGCTGCCCAGGGCAGGGGTTGAGGTACCATCCCTGGAGGGATTGAAAAGCCGGGTTGACACAGTGCTGAGAGACATGGGGTAGTGATGGGTTTTATCAGAGCTGGGCTGATGGTTGGACTCTATGATCTTCAAGGTCCCTTCCCACCCAGACAATTCTATGATTGTAACGGAGAGCCTGGTGCAGCAGATAAAACACCAATCAAGGGAATGACAACTTGGAGACTAATTGCTTAAAGGGCACCACCTGAGCAACTTCTACATCCATGAACTCCAAGAATGATTGTAACAAAAAATGAAGTCTAGTGGAGTCTCCTTCTCTGGATATGTTCAAACCCTGCTTGGACACGTTCCTTTCCAACCTGCTCTGGGTGACCCTGCTCTGGATCATCTCCAGAGGTCCCTTCCAGCCCCTGCCAGTCCTTCTGTGACTGTCATCAGAGACGGATGGACAGAGAGGTCTGTACAATCAGAAATGGTGTAGAGGAGACGAGGGGGGAAACTGCTGCTTCCCCAAATAAAAATCAGGGAGCGCGACACAAAATCATCAAGCGGCAGTTTTAAGGGGAACAAAAGGACGTTTGTTCTCACCACGGAGTCCAGTTGAACTCAAACCAGCCCGGCACTAAGAATGGCAAACCCTGGAGCAGTTCAAAAGCAATGGGACAAGTTAACAGAGATGGGATCCACCAGCAATTTTTAGGTATCTCTGTCTGGATCCACCCCCAGGGCCCTGAACCACAGACGACTGGATGGCTGAAACTCCTCAGGACAGAGGCTGCTCTGAACACCACCACTTATATTTGTTTAACAGCTCCATTCAAAATATACTGATTTTTTTTCCCCCCTACCTCCTTCCAAAGCAGCTACAGACTTCAACTTGCTGCCTCTAAACCTGACCCACTGTAAAACCAGTTACCGCCACACAAGCATGATCTCTGCTCTATCAATTACCAACAGCAAACGAGGTTGTCAGGAGCCCCTTGTACTTTTCAAAGTTTCAGGCGACTTGCTCAGCCAAGGAGTGGAAAACCGCCCAGTCAGAAACATTTTGCCCCAAGGTGCCACCACAAATGCACAAAAAGCTGTCAGGGGAAACTGAGGAAGCCGCTCTGCAGTGACAGCCCCACGGGGCACCACGGGGGTTGCTGCTGCCATCGGGAGATGGGCTGCCAAAGTGTCCCTGGCATCAGAAAGCATCACGGTTTTGAGCATGAATTTCCACGGCAGCCATCTCAAAGGCAAGGGGCCACCCATCCAAGTCCACAGAAGATGAGAATTTGAGCTGAACTCCCCCAAATCAGACATAACGAGAGAAAATTGCCAGGTGAATAAGAATTTGGCTTTTCTACAGGGTAAGATATTTGGTGTCGGACTTGCTACCAGGCGGCTTCACTCCCAGTTCCTAGAGCAGCAGAGATCAGATACAGCCACCTCCCTTCAGTTTGGGTTCAGCCTGCCCATTTTTAGGCAAAGAAAGAGCCCAGTTGGGAGTCCCAGATCCCTCTGGGCTGATGAGGGATGCCCAGTAGCGGTGTCTCACCCCACTGCCTCCTAGAAGTGAGACAAGCCCAGACTTCACCTCTCCACTGCGGGGATTTTACCTGAATAAAGGACATAATCATGCAGAGAGCTACAGGATTCAAATGCCACAGGAGGAACTAGTTTAAAACCACTCCGTTTTCAAGCATTATGGGATTGATTTTTTAAACAGAGTATTTGCTTCCCAATGGGCACCACGTTACTGCATCAACTACCAAAGAGAAGCTGGGAATATAAAACAACGATGCAAACTCTGCTCCAAGCACATGGAGTCTCAACACCTGGGTGGAGGACCAAATTCCTGAATTTCAGCAAATCTCCAGGAGAGGGAAGCTGAGGGGAGCTCGGGCTGTGCTGTACAACGTACTGGTGGGCACTGCGTGTCTCTGTCGGTGCCACCAGGTCTTCACCCAACTCTGGTCCCTCGTGTACTTTTACGCAAGTGTTTTGGGGCAACCACAATTCCTCACGTGTAATGGGATATAATTTGAGACCTCACCTGGAGCATTACATCCAGCTCTGCCCTTAGCACAGGAAGGACATGGACCTGTTGGAATGGGTCCAGAGGAGGCCACGGAGATGCTGGGAGGGCTGGAGCCCCTCTGCTGGAAGGACAGGCTGAGAGAGTTGGGTGGTTCAGCCTGGAAAAGAGAAGGCTCCAGAGAGACCTCAGAGCCCCTTCCAGTCCCCTCAAGGTTGGGGAAGCTGGGGAGGGACTCATGATGAGGGAGGGAAGCCACAGGACAAGGGGAAAGGGTTTGACCCTGAGAGAGGGGAGATCTGGGTAAGAACTTGTTTGGTGTGAGGGTGGTGAGAGCTTGGCCCAGGTTGCCCAGAGAAGCTGTGGCTGCCCCATCCCTGGAGGGGTTCAAGGCCAGGTTGGAGGGGGCTTGGAGCAACCTGGTGTGGTGGGAGGTGTCCCTGCCCAGGGGCTGGCAGGGGGGTTGGAATTTTATGACCTTTGAGGTCCCTTCCAACTATAACCATTCTATGGCAGAAAACACAGTTCCCTAGGTTCATCTGTAGAAATGTCACCTCAGTGTTGATTAGAGCTGCCTCCGGTTCACACCAGCTGAGGTGGAACCAGGAATGCACCCGGGATCCTACTGAACAAGGAGGTTATTCCCCTTTTCCCCCCCATCAACTTTCATAAGCATCCAAGAGGCCCCCGGTGTCACGGCGAGTCGAGGGGCAGGGCAGGGCATCCCCGGGAGCGGTGGAGGAGCATCCCATCCCCAACCCCGCCGTCTCCTCGCGCTGCACAAACCCCACGTCCCGCTCAGCGCCGGGACGGGCTTCCACCCCCTGAGCCAATTGTGAGCTTTTCACAGGAAGCAGCAGGGAAGCACATGTGAAACCTCTGCAGGGCTGGTGAGTGTCCCCACGCCTTGTGTGACTCTGCATGTAGATGAAGCAGCTTCGGCTTTCGGAGCTGCTGCCTCTTAGTTCTCAGAGAAGCCCTTTTTCTGCCGCCCCGGCTCCCTGCTGCGACAGCCCTTTTCAGTCTCTCGATCCAAACTCACCCATCCCCCCCCCCAACAAGCCCTTTCTCCCGCACCACACAGGGAAACTTGATGGAAATAAAGACCCAAGAGAACATGGTTCATTTTCTTCTCTTCAATCCGTTTTAGAAAAGCTTTTTCATTGATTTAAAGGAAAAAAAAAAAAAAAGGGATGCTAAACAAAACGTAATGTTTTTCAGTCTTCTTGAACTTGTGGTAATAGATACCACTGTTCAGGCATTGCAGAGGGGAAGGAGCAGGAGCTGTGCCCAGGAATTTAAAGCGAACTCCAAGGTGTTTCTACGTTAATGTATTTACTCTTAAAACTTGTGCAAAGTACAAACAAGCCAGAAAGCCCAGGAAACCAGACACTTCGAGTATTTGCCCTTCCCACACCCTGATAAACTGACATGGGAAACGGGGAGCCTGGGAGGCAGCTTTCACAAACCAATTCAAGGGAGGCATCCACCTCGATGCATAATTAATAAGATCTCGGCCCAGAACTGCTCCTCTTGCACACACAGCCACGGAGGCATCGCAGGGAGATGCTCGCACGCTAAGAACGCTTTCGGCGAGCGATGTGACAACAGGGTGTGAATCCATAATCCTGGCCACAGCGACGGCAGCCAATTCCTCCCACTCCTTCCTCGCTGCCCCAAGCCCCTCTGTCACTCCCGTCTCTAAAGCTTCTCAAATCATCTCCGTATCTCGGGTCCTTCTGACTGTGAAAGGGTAAAGAGCCCACCTGAGAGCAACAGAGCAGAGGTATTGCCTCCCCAGCATCCTGCCAACAACTCCTCCAACTCCTGCCAGGGCTCAGGACACTCCATTTTTATGAGGAATGAACCTAACCCATGATCCCAGGCCCACAGAAACTGGGGCTGGTTTATCTTCGTGGAGCAGGTTAGCCCCACTTGTGTACATTTAAAGCACGTATCTGCATCTCAGGTTACATCAAAACCCCTGAAACCAGCCATCACTTCCAAACACATTGCTTCCTAAGGGAACTGCTCATCCCGGAGGAACTGGGGAACCACAACATCTTCTCCCTCGTGGCTTTCCCCCTTGAGCTTAAAAACCCCAAGAGTCTCCGTGCCCAAATCCAATCTTTTTCACAGCAAACGCTCGCAGCAGAAAACGCCTTTTCCCGTGTGACTCCCCCTCTCGTACACTGGAAGGGTTTTTTTTTAAGGCAANCTCTCTGCCCTCCAACAATTTATGGCTTAAGTCACCATAATATTGGCTGTCAACCCAAAGTCTTCCAGCCTCAAGGGCATTTCAAACCCTGCACAGCACAAATCTCCACAACATGCATAAACTTGGCAAATATCTGAGAGCTCCGAGCCCCGCATCCTGCTCTGGGCGAGACTCGGGTGCCAGCAACAGCCCATCTAAGCAGCAAAATACATTCAGAGGGCGCAGACTCAGAAGGGACAATGCAATATTTTTTACGTTCCTTGGACAACTGAACCAGATGAAGTTCCCTTTTTCCCTGTAGATTCACATCTCCCGTGCTGTGGGAATTCCCAGCAGTAGGTCAACGATCACAGGAGATGGGGATGATCACGAAGGGCTGTGCTGCCGCAGACAGGCACCTTTTCCGTTCCAGCCCATGTGATACCAGAATCCAAGGTTCATGTTTGAAACCTCACTGGGAGAGATCCCTGGTTCTCCCCCATTGACAGTCACAAGGGGAACGTCAGGGCCTGTGACATCACAGTTTAGGTCAAAGTTCTAGATTTGAAAGCTCTTTCCACCAAACTCTCTAATGAAAACAATTCTCCTACGTTACTGTTTCCAGGGTATTGAAATAATAGCTATAAAATCTGAGCTCCTCCAGGCTCTGCTTCTCTGCTTTTTCCTGACACCACCTCTCAAGGTTTCCCCATCAGTATGTTATTTATTCATGCAGATACTCTCACACAACCCTGCAGAATTCCAGTGAACAACAGGAAAAATGGCAAACAAGACCAAGTCGTCGCTGCCTGTTTGTGTCACTCAGTGCCAGCACCACAAACGATGCCCTTAAACCTCATCCAGCCAGAAAGTGCAAACAGACAGGAGCAGCAGGAGATGATCAGATCTTAAGCTTTCCTCACCCACTGTAATTAACACCTGATAATTTCAAGTCCGGAACAAATTAAAGCCCTGACATCCACGATTGTGCATCGCTTGGAAATCGATTTCTGTGCAAGGAGGAAGCAGGCGGCTGAGCCAGATCCCGAGTGAATCAGCAAGCAGAGAGCTCGCACATTTGAGTTTTATATAGTGAAGGTTAAACTTGTTTCCTCAGTCCGTAGTTCTAGGGCTAACTGCAGAGATTCGGCCTTAAGTAATTAGGTAATTAAAGGTGAATCCCTCTGCGATGATCCCAGACCTGTCTGAGTGAGCAGCAGGTGAGGATTAGCCTGGGGGAACTGGGGACAACAGGAGTGAGGGGCAGCGCTGCAGCCCCCGGCCGGGCACAGAACCCTCCGCTGCCAAACTCAGTGCAGGAAGGGGGCATCTCACCCCTCGACGGCTCTTACCTGGGGGGGAGCCTTCTTCAGCAGCACGAGAAGGGCCTGCAACACCAGATTAGAGAACCGGGGTCCAATTGGGACATAATCTGAAACGAAAACCACATTTGAACACCCGCTAAGCAGATGCACGTTTCAGCCACTTCAAACAGTTCAAGGCTCCGGCAGTAAATTGTTCCAGATTGTACCCAGTTTACAAAACTGAAATATTGCAAATCTTTCAATATTTCTGCACAGAAGACAGCACAGCGCTCTCTGGGAGTCTCCTGACTCACCTAGAAGCCTCTCAATGTCGTCCACCACAACGCAGCTGAGTTGGGACTTGTACGCATCGTCGAAGATCTGAAAAACAGCACAATGACTCATCGTCAAATGGCAGCAGCAGAAACCACCGGAGTCATGACAGGACCTGTCACTGTGGTTCTAGCTAAACACAGGGGTATTTAGAAGAATAAAACAAAAAAATGATAACTACCAAGAGACTAGACCCTATCTGCATTCACAAAACCACTGCCATCTCGCCAAA
>VXBJ01007605.1:0-40452 GCA_013400055.1 Nycticryphes semicollaris
GTGGGGGTGACTACATGTCTAGTCCCTGCTTGGAGCAGGGTGAGGGGTGTTACAGAGGCTGTGTGTGCGTAGGGCCAGGCCACCCACCCCACCCCCCCTTCTTCCCTTTTCTCTGCTGTCTGACCCCCTCTGTCACACTGATAACATACAGGGCCTCAGGAGCCTCCCCGTGCAGGCCTGTCCCCTTCTTGCCTCTCCGGTGGCAGACAGGGCTGTCAGTACGGCCACCCCAGCCCTCCACTCAGCAGGCAGAGAGAGTGCCAGGCACTGCCTGCAAGTGGGGAGAGCCAAGCCAGGCTCTGGCATCCTTGTAGAGCACGGCAGGGAGCAGAGATGCATCGTCATTGCCCACAGCTGGGGCGAGCAACAGGAGCCGCAAAGCTGGCCAGACTCCGTGCACAGTGCCAGCTGCTGTGCTGGCTTCTGTCACCAGGCCTGGCAGGAGGAGGTGTGGGATGAGGATGCTTCAAACCTCAGCAAAGCGGCCCATTTCCCTCTTGCAGTCCCCTGTGTCTGCATCCAATTGCTGGCAGGACCCCTCTGGCTTCCCCCTCACCCCTACCCCTTGTCCTTGACTTTGTCCTTTCTGTGGCAATTTTGCAGCACTGCTTCTGGCTGTAGGGCAGGAGGAGCCCCCTTGTCCCAGCAGCTCTGGAGCAAGACAGCTTTTGCAGCCCCTGTCTTGCAGCTCAGACCCAGTGCTGACTCCTCTTTCAGATTTGCAAGTCACCAGCTCCAGCACCCCTTTACTTGTCTCCACATGCACTTGTGAGTGGAAAGTCCCCATCACATGGTGATGCCATCTGGTCACCTCCCAGTGCCAGGGCGTCAGTGGTAGGAAGGGAACCACCAGGAGAGGCTTAAGCAGCGAGGGTGCTCGCTCATGTTGTAGCCAGGCACAGCAAGGAGACCTGTCCTTTAATGTGGCCAGCTGGCAGGGCCTGTTAGGATCAGGCTTCTGTAATTCTTTGATGTGAATGGATCTGCACAGCACAGCCAGGTGGGCTTGTGGCCATCTCATATGAACCCCTGCCATGCTCAAAAAGATCCCTGGGATTATAGAAGGGCTTCAGCATGTGTTGCCATGAGGTGCCCAAAAATTCAAACCATTTCTCACAGCCAAGACACATCTATGACCCATAGAGAGGGACCATGTTTTGACACTGGCTTATTTAACCCATCCTCCTAGAGCAGAAGCTGGTTGCCTGAAACCAGTAGATTTGGGCCCAAAATAACATGCAACTCCTCCTGAGCAGCTGTTGCATCCAAGCTTGGCTTCCCTAAAGGAAGCAGAAGCAGACATTAATGCAGAGAACTGTAGGGATTTGTGTTACTTGTGGGGCTCAGCTGGATTCTTTTACGTGGGAGAGGGGTATAAGTGGGGACTCCTGGCGTGCAATGCTGCTTCTGTCCAGCTGCAGTTGAGCTGCTCTGTTGCTCTCACTGATAGCCTCCTTCTTGAGGGATTGGTGCCCTTAAGCTGTGAGTGTCTGTATCTAATGGAAAAGCAGTTTGTGCTAAGGGGAGGGAAAAGAGGCTGCAGAGGCCTCATGGAGCCTCTGGAGAATGCTGGACTACACCCTGGCAACCATGGAAGGATCGCCAGTTTGCTCAGTGCCTTGGCAGCTTTTTAACCTTGCTAAATGCATGGTGCACACCTGGCAACACACGTGAGGACCCATTCCCCTTCCCACCTCACCTGGTGGCCCTTCCTTGCTGACCACCAGACTCTACATCACAGCCCACTACTCCATGGAGATACTCAGGAAGGCAACAATGATGTTCCCCCTCGCGTGTCAGAGTTATTCAACAGCAGTGGTTTCAAAGCAGGTTTCAGCTACTTCCATTCTCTGTCTTTCACCATCCCCATTCCTCTGTCACTGGTGACAAAGTGGACTGACACCTGTGGGGCAGAGCCCACCCAGAATGGTGGGATCTTCTTCTGGACATTGATTCCTCCAGGAACCAAGCAAAATCAATAAGCTGGAAACGAAACAAAGTTTGATGTTTTATACTATTTTTTTTTTTCCCAGTAAAACAATGCCTGGCAATGCTGGCTACACATTGAAGTGCCTGAAGTTACAGATCTTTTCTGGAAGATGGTTTTCAGCTGCCTTCTTTTTAAAGATTTCTGATTAAAGTAGTGACCCTGGTCAAGGCTACGACTTTGGGGTTGAAATAGATAATCACTCTCTGTGTTCTTGTAGCTGCCTGGTCTTTAAGGTAATGTTTACTCCAGGCGTTTTTTTCCAGGCAAAAACCAAGGAGGATAACTAAAACTCTGAATCAGAGTCTAAATCACTTCTACAAGCATTCTTTCGAAAAGAGAAGGTGAAGATGGAAGTAACTGTGACGCCTGGAGGATCTTCCTGGCCCTAAGTCATTTCAGACCTAAGCAGATTTCTGTCATGCTTCCCCTGTCAATGTTTTTGTCAGTTGTTCAAACAATGACTGTGGTCCTGCCCCTGTGATCTTTGTGTGGTGGTGCGCTTCTCTGCATTCTCCTGCTTCATTTAAGAGTAATTGAAATCTTAGCTTTTAAAAATTGCCACCAGTAAATGGGGAACATTCTTGGGTGGCACTGCCAGTTCCTGGTGTGAATTAGGAAATTATTATTTTCTTTTGGAAAATGGAAGTGTCAGATTTAAAACAAGCCTGGGCAAATGCATGGTTGTTCCTAACTAAAAGAAGGAAATCACAGGAAACAGTACCAGCTGCAAGTCTGTTGCTGTGATGCAAGGAAACAGCCTCCTTTTTCTTCCCTACCGCACAGGTACTTTGCACCAAGCAGATATTTTTACTTCATTAAACGAGAAAATTGTCTGATCTCTTTATTTCCCCTTTTTAGGCCATGAACCCGGACTTGTGCAGCTGGTGAATTACTACAGGGGAGCAGACAAGCTGTGCCGCAAAGCATCTTTGGTGAAGTAAGAAATTCACTAAAATATTACATGGGATTGGAAGAATATTTTTTTTTTTATTTGAACCTGTTTAGAGGGTATTTCAAAGAACAGCTGGCCTGGGAGTGTCCTGGCATGTGCTGTCTTTAGACTTCTGTGCTGGTCTCTAGAGCTATCTCTGTGCACAAAGAACTCTTTGTAACTTCAGGGGAAATGCCATTTTCACTGAATTACGTCTGCTCGAAACCATAGAGTGTGTTGAATCAGGTTAGAGCCAAATCAAAAGGAAAAAAACCAAACTTATCTGCTCTTTTTCCTTGTAGACATTTAATTAAAACCCACTTCTTTTATTCTCTGTTTCATACAGAGATGAGACACTAATATGCCTTTAGCTAACCAGGTTTGTTGGCCAAACAAATGCTTGGAGACATCTCCAGGAAGAGCTCTGGTAGTTATTTCTGCATGACCAGCCATGCTAGGGTCTCCTGGGGAAATGTAGATGAGCTTTCACTATAGGTAACCCTTATCCCTGTGCAAACTCTGTGGCCGTTAAGGTATTTTCACATCAGAGCTCTTTGCCTCCTTTAAGCATTTGATTCCACATTGGTATCTGTGCTGTCTCTTGCTGATGCAGTCCTGCGGACTGTGTGCTGATCCAAGTCCTCTCCTTCCCCTGCAAAGTACCTGGTCCCAGTTGCTTTTTTTTACAGTGGTGATGGTATTCATCAGGAACTAGCAGATTGTTTGTTTTTTTTTTTTAAGAAGCACTCCATGGCACTCCCCAGCTGGATTTCTCTGCAACTCATGGTCTAAAAGCAGTGCTGAAAGTGCTTGCACACCTGTTTTTCTCTCCTGAAGCTTGTCTGACCTTTCTAACTGTGGGGTCAACCATGCATCAGGCTACTTATGAACCCGAGGGACCACAAATGGCATTCCTCGGGGCTCCCAAGGTCTAACTGCCTGACTGCCACTTCCACAGAGAGGCACAGAGAGAATCAGCAGGTCATAAGCTCTGCTTTTGGCCTTAAGCAAAGCACAGAGTGAGCATTCAGAGAGGTAGGCGGCTCCCTTGACTCTGAAAGAAGACAGTCCTGAGCTCTGCTAACAGGAGTTTGCTGGCATCTCTAGACATTACTGGTAGGAGAGATGTGCCAGAGAGATCGGAGACTGTGTGATGCAAGGGGGATCCCAGACACTTTGGGTCATGACATGTATAGCTGTGCCCTTGCTTTCAGTGGGTTCCCAGTGACCTTCATGCACAAGTGGTACACCTGATCAGATCTCAGTGAAGATGGGATCAAGAGCTAAGCATCAGCACAGCATAAATTGCTGCTCTGGCTTCTCTTCTGCCTGTTGTGATCAGAGCATCCCTGCCTGCCCCGTCTGTGTTAGAAAACACACCACCTCAGTTCCCTTGAGCAGAGATGATGCAGGGAGTGCACCGCAAGCTGGAAACTTCTCTACTGAGTGTTTCGTGATATCCACAATATCTTCAAAACATTTAATGAAAGTGCACAGGTTCGGTTCAAAGAGCTGTGTTCTATTGCAAGTTAGGGAAAACCCTAATTTCAAGGGTCTACGGAAAATGCAGTAATTTAGCACAGACTGCCAGCCACTATTCATCACCAAGTGAAAGTCTAGTTAATTATGATTTTTACTTATTAGATGATGTCCCTACAGGTGGGGACGCTCTGGAGTTTAACAGCCTGTCTCTCTTCACCCAGGCTAATCAAGACAAGCCCTGAACTATCGGAGTCCTGCACGTGGTTCCCAGAGTCATATGTGATTTACCCAACAAACCTGAAGACCCCTGTGGCTCCAGCACAGAACGGGATTCGCCATCTCATAAACAACACAAGGACAGATGAGCGGGAAGTCTTCTTGGCAGCTTATAACAGGCGGCAGGAAGGCAAAGAAGGCAACGTGTGGATCGCCAAGTCCTCAGCTGGTGCCAAAGGTTCATTCTCCAGAAAAAAGAGCCACCTTCTTGTTATTCCTTAGACCCTACTTGAATCAGTAGAGTCCCGGGGTTTGGCTGAGCCCATCTGATACCTAGCCTGTCTGAAGGGCTTCACCTACCAACTGCATGCCAGTCAGGCCAGAATAGGGCTCTCATTTGTCTGCTTGGTGGCCTGGGGCTCCTGACAAGCGTTGTAACATGCATGTGCTACCTAGGACATGGGTGGCAGTGAAAGGTTCTCCACTTTCCTACACATGCATCTCTAAATATAGGGGGAAAAAAAAAGAAAATTAAAGGCTTAGGATGTCCTGACTTAAAAGTTGAGAGATTTTTTCAACTGTGGCTAGACGTTTTGATGTTTTCTTTGAGAGAAGGGACAGCTGCCCCACATAAGCTGCTTTGCTGCCTCACTGGGTTGCTGACAAGGTGCACGGTTAAGCCAATCTCCCCCTTCATTCACCATCTGTCCGGTGCAAACGGGTGCCTACTGATCTTCCCACTGCAGGGCCTTTACTGGCTTACAGTGGTGTTGTTTCCTTCCTTCCCCCAGTGCACAGCCCTGTGGCTGTACCAGTGCAAGCTTCTGACTAGCTCTGCTGTGATCAGGGGACTAAAAATCTTGTGTGTGCGTCCCCCAGCCCGTGTAAAACATGAATGTGGTAGATATTTTGATGAAAGAACTTCCTTTCGGTGGAGGATGCTAGGAGGAGTGTTGGGGGTCAGTGGTGCTGGGAAGCCGTGATTCAGGTGTGCAAGGCATGGAGCAGTGAAAGTACCTGCAGGGCTGTGTTGATGGCGACCTTCAGAAGTCACAGCTAGGAGCATTTTCCATGGGCTGGTCCTGTCAATCCCTCCCTGTGCTCCAAACCTGTGTTCTTCCCCTGGTGCCCTCTTGAAGTGTGTTGCGCTTTTTTTTTTCCTTTTCACTCAGTATTTCCTCCAAAAAAAAAAAAACCCAGCACAAAAGTAAGACTAAGTCAACAGCTTTAGTCAAAAAAGATATCTAAATGCCTGAAGTCTGGGAATAGCGCCAGAGAAGTGTTGGGTAATTTTACCTGAGCTGGTTTATCCCTCACGTGGCACTGTGCCATCCCTTTGTCAAATCCCAGAAGGGATGTGTTCTCTCTTCATTGCTCTGCAACAGTGGTTTCAGATCTGGACTCCTGCAATAAATGAACAGGGGCAGCTTTAACCAAAATGTGGCAGTATTTAAAAGGCACATCTAACTTCTTTAATGAAGGGCTTCCACAGCAGGGGAAAATGCTCACTACATGGATGAACAGTTTGAAACAGTTCTTTTCCTAATTCAGCAATGATTTTAATAGAAACTTAAATGAACTCAGTAAGCAGGGCAACACTGCACGAGTATGCATGCGTGACTGCCTCTGACAGGCAGAGAAGCCAGACAGGGGGAAAAGTCTGAGTGTAGGATAAAAAAACACACACAAAAAACCCCCAACGAACAAACAAAAACCCCAATCAATCAATTAAAACAAAACCACACACACACACAAAAAAAATGCCCCAAATCCTGTTCTCCAAACTGCTGAAAAAATAGGAAAAATAAAATTCGACAAGTGCTGAACTTGTGTACCACCCCTCTTCCCTCTTCATCAAGTCCAGCTGGAAAATAAACACTGGAACAGAAAACAAAATCCCTCCATGAGCCATGGTCTGCTTGGAAAGCTGGAAAGAGCTCCATCAAAGGTAGGAGGACCCTCTGCCTGATTCAGTCGTCTTCTTTTTGTGCCAGGGGAAGGCATCCTGATTTCTTCAGAGGCTGCAGAGCTCCTGGACTTCATCGATGAGCAGGGACAAGTGCATGTGATTCAGAAATATCTGGAGAAGCCTCTGCTTTTAGAACCAGGGCAGCGCAAGTTTGACATCAGGTAACCTTTTCTGCTTTTGTAATAATAGTTTTCATTTTCATCCTGTTTTGTTTTAAACCACTGGGACTAGAGTTTGTTCTCTTGCCCTCCAGGAGCTGGGTTCTCGTGGATCACCAATATAATATCTACCTCTACAGAGAGGGTGTCCTGCGGACCTCTTCCGAACCATATAACAGTGCTAATTTCCAGGACAAAACCTGCCACTTGACCAATCACTGCATTCAGAAGGAATATTCCAAAAACTACGGGCGGTATGAGGAAGGAAATGAAATGTTCTTCGAGGAGTTCAACCAGTATCTGGTGGATGCCCTGAACACAACGCTTGAGAATAGCATCTTACTGCAAATCAAACACATAATAAGGTAGCCAGATGCCTGTTGTGTGGGGAAATGTAACCCTTCAGGGAATGTGTGTGAATGCAGCTGGGGAAGCAGACAGACTGACGAGGGAAGGTTTTCAGTTACATGGACCAGGGGTTGCAACCCAGAGGTAAATTTAAGATAAAGCTATGGACACCCCAGTTGTCATTGCTCAATGAAAGGGGACCTCCATAGGTGCTGTTCTTTCAGGGTACGTCTCAATGTGTCTGCATTTTGGCAGCTGTGGCTGGACAAGGATGGAGGGAGTGAGATTGCTTGGTAAGGGAAGAGGGTAGGTTGAAAGACGGGGCTCGGAGAGTTAGAGGTTAAAAAAGATTGTAGAAGGCGTAAGAGGGGAAATGAAATGGGATTCAAGTCTGCAGCATCTTGCTGCTTCCCCCTCCAGCAGCCACCAGCAGCACATGTCATTGGCATAGATCATCTTACTCGGTCCACACAGAGCCAGCTACCTCCTGGGCACAGAAAGTGCCTGGAGAGAAATCTCCAAGATCACAGTGCTGTAGAGAATCCAGGTCCTGACAAAGCAATCCTTCATGGCAGAAATTACTTTGCAAGTACCTCGTTGCTTTTAATTACACCAAAAAGACATGACAGAATCTTTCAGGGACTCGGAGACAAATAAGCTATCAGTGGCACTTCAATGGGGACCTGGTGCAGACCTTTGTGACTCAGCCTTCTGCTCCAGGCTTTAATTGCACACCATGTTTTTCAGTTTGCCTAATTCAGTAGCAAAAGTGGATGCTGCACTCCAGCTCTTTGGGAGTTAACTCAGGGATGTCCCCACCGATGTTTTGATGGCTGCACAATCTCACTTGCAGGGACCTGGTTACCATGACGTGTTGGTTATAGCTTGTAACTTGAGGCAGTCCCAGGGCAACAGGTATGTCCACAAGGCTTTTAAGCTTGGCTTGCTGTCTTTTTTCCCCTTCACAGAAGCTGCCTTACATGTATAGAGCCTGCAATCAGCACAAAGCATCTTCACTACCAGAGCTTCCAGCTCTTTGGTTTTGACTTCATGGTGGATGAGGAGCTGAAGGTCTGGCTGATAGAAGTCAATGGGGCCCCAGCATGTGCCCAGTGAGTAATCAGTTTCTGTAATACCTTTGCAATGCTACCATTCATATGCCTCATCCAGAACATGGCCGTGTCCCAGCTCCAAGTGAAAAAGGTGGAAGAAAATGAATGGCAGGGTAGTTTTCCAGGCTAACCCAGAGCAGACACTGCTCTAAGTGCCAGCTTAAGTGTTTGTTTGCTCCTGTCTCTGCGTTTGGTATCCCTCAGCTTCTGTCCCCTGTGAGATAAGGCAGTAACCTCAGGTTTTGGGCAAAATGTATTTGAATATAACTTGGGTCATTTTTAATGGCACTATAGGGTTGAAGCTATGTTGCAGAATTTGGGGGTCAGGTGGTTTCTTGCTGCTCTTGTGAAGCCACTCATGGCTGGTTTTTACCTCAATGCATGATAAATGAGTGACATTAAGGGCCGCAGCTGGAAGTGAGTGACTGAATTTGCAGGTAGCAGGAGCCCAGAGCACACTGTGGATGCTGCAGACATGGGATCAAAACCTTCACTAGCCATAGGATGGCTGGGACAGCCCTGGCCATCAGCATCTCTGCATAGGCACAGCAGGAGGTGCTGTATTATGTGGTTGAGACAACTATGGGAGACTGGAAATCTTTGCTAAATGGGTATCTGTATTGTGTACAAGCCCAGGAAAACAGAACAGGCTCTACATCACTATGTTAGAATTTTATTAGACTAGATGTAGATTAAATTTTATTAGATCATCACTAACAGTAGGCAAAAAATACAGGTCAATCCTACCAGACAGCCTGTTCAGAACTAGGGCTTGGGGAATTTTCTGTGTTCAGGATGCCCTGTTCACCATGTGCACCGTGGTGCAATACTGCCTTGCACCTCCTTGTGTTGCTTGCTGTATGCGTAAATTTGGCTGTCGCTGGGTGGATTTGGGTTGCAGGAATGCCCCGTTTGCTTTGTGCCTCTATGGGCAGTTGGAAGCCATTGAAAGCAGCTGAGGTAGGTTTTGGCTATTTGTGATGGAAGAGATGCCCCCTCCTCCTGTTTGTCACCTCGGAGCTACCTGTAATAGGAGCTGGATCTTCTAGATCTTGTAGATCATGCTGGGAAAAATGCATGTCTGTGTAAAAATCGGTCAGGGGGCTGCTGGTTTGTCCTGCCTGGGCATCTGATTCTCTCTTTGTGTTTCTTAGGAAGCTGTATACAGAGCTCTGCCAAGGAATTGTGGATGTAGCCATCTCTAGCGTTTTCCCCCTCAACGACACTGGGCAGAAGACAAGCCAGCCATCATCGATCTTTATCAAGCTGTGATGACGACAGGAATGCCTCTGTTGTGCACAGTGAGAGACTGCACCCATTGGGTCAGCACAGTTCGGTGGCTTATCTCAGTATCATGCCAAAAAGTGATAGAGACAGGCTTCTTATTTTCTGGAAAATCACAGGGAAAAACAGTACAGGCATCCACACAGAGCTGCAGTGAGCCAGAGCTGCTCAGACAACTATCTGCATTCACCAAAATCCTCTTTAGAAACAGCTCATATGACTTTGATATCTGAAACAAATCTCTCTGGGAGAACAACAAAATAACCTTAAAATGAAACTCCAACAGGGATACTATAATATTGTATTAGCTTCTCCTTTTCTATAGAGGTAACATTGGGGTTTTTAAAGGAATTGAGCGAAGAGTATGATGATCTTCCAGGACATCATCGTGGCTGGGAAGTTGTCCTCCTCCCGCTGTGTTTCTTCTTTCCTCACCTACTGCATCATTAGTGCCTTAGCTCAGCTCCAAATAGGTGACTCCTTTCCTTTGTTCCTGCTCTTATTACTTAGGAAGGAGCAAGCTGTCTTGCATCGCAGGATGCCAAAAACCAGGAACACTACCAATTCAGTTTCCTTAGGTCATTTTCCAAGCTGGTTGGCTGAACATGTAGGCAACAGCTGGCAAAAGGGTGCTGAACTGCAGGTGGTGACTTAACCCAAGCAAGGAAGGCAATTCTGTTTATTTATAGCTATCCCTTTTTCCTAAGGAGATTTGAATCAATATCCATCCCAGTCTGAAGCAGCTGGATTTTGTTTTAAAGAGGTAGAGAGACCCCCTCAAGGCTCACCGGCAGGCTGTAGGATTTCCAGCATCACTTCTGTGCTAAGTGTTTCAAATAGCACAAACCCAATATCCTCAGTTTCTTCTGAGACACTGCAGTGAATTTAGCCTCCTCCCTCAGCTCTCACCTTCATGCAATCTAAAACCGTTCAGCCCAAATGATCTTTATCCCATTTGATCCAGCCAATTTTATTCTCCTCCATTTGACAAATACTGCAATTTTCTGCCCTGAAGACAGTCCACAGCTTGGTCCCAAGTTTAGGTGGAAGGTGGGTAAGGTTTTACAAAGACCAGGAGAGAGATCCCTGTGTATAGGTTTGCCAAATCGATAGGAAGGCAGGTGACATTTTGGGGATGAGAGGTTGAATTTCTTCAGGTCCCTGAATTTCAGAGTTAACATTTACTTTGAGTACAACCTAAATCCCTGGTATATTGTCCACCCTGTGAAGTGGAAATCTCAGTTTTCAGCATGAGACCAGCACATCCCTCCTAAGCCAGAGCTCTTTGCAGAGCACAGTTGCACTTGTAACAGCAGCAGGGTTTGTGGGGGGTGTTCAGGACTGTGTTTAGCTGCCTCTGGGAGGGAGAGATGGTTGGCACTGAAATAAACTGGTTCCTGTTACCTGAAACAAACAAACAAGAAGAGATTGTGGAGCTAACAAGCTCCTGGCTGCCTATCTGTAATGGGAAGTGAAACAAGCAGTCCGATTTCTGCCTTCCTCAGAAGACCCTAGTGCTTTGGCATGGTTTGTCTCTGGTTGTGATGGAGATTTTGGAGGTCTTCATGCCAGCAGGTGATCCTGGCACCTTTCTCTAGACAGGAATGAAGTTCTCAGGCCTCCTTGGAGTGATGCATTTTGATCGTGCTGTCATGGGATGGACATCTGTTGCAACAAACTGTGAATCCACAAGTGGCACCGTTTCACACTGAGCTGCTCACGTCCAGGAGGGAACAGAGCGCTTAGCAAAACACCATGGAAGCACCGTAGAGAGTGCACATCCCAAGGAGCCGCACAAGCACCTCTGAAGTTGTCAACACCCTGAAGCATGGTATGGATATGGATCTGCATCTGCAGGGGATGCAGCAGACACAGGGTACGCTGTTGCACACTGGGAGGTGACAAGGAGCAGAAGCTGTGTGAGAAGAGGTTGTGGCTTTGTTGCCCTGCACTGCAAGGGCTGGTGGGTGGCTTTGCTTTCAGCAAGACCCTGCCTGAGTGCCAGGTCTCATCTCTGCATTTGGGCCTTGTGGGTGTTCAGAAGAGGGACTGTGAATGTGTCAGTTCATGGGATGGGAAGTGCTGGGTGATAAACTGGGAGAAGTGTGTTGGGGAAGGACTGGTTGGGTTTTTGAACCTTAAAATAGCACATGGGTGTCAAAATTTCACAGCAGGCCAGGTGAAGTGTAGTGGTAACACTCCAAGGTAAAATGTAGGCTGTAAAGGTTGTTACTCAACTTGCAAAGTTCACCATGTCTCCATTGGCATTTTCAGATGTTGGCTCATGTGAGCTTAAAAATATACATTTTTGCCCAGCAAAGGGAACATATAATAGCAGTCGCCCTGGCCCAGGATGTGCCAGAGGACATGTTTGGTTCCGGCAAGCTCTAGGGCAGATGAGAGCAGAGGACAAAGTGAGAAGAGAAAATTTTCCCCATCATAATGAAGTGAGAAATGTTCATTTTCTGGGGTGCTAGACCCATCCCTCTTTTCCCCTCAAAAGGGAAATTTAAAAAATTGAATCATGCCCCTACTGCACAGTAACATGAGATTCCTGCTGACATAGTGGGATATGGGCAAGAGAGGTGCCTGGATGCAGGCAAAGCAGTGGGTCCCACTGGAGCAGCTGGTACTGCTGGGAGGAGCGGCGACTCAGGAGCCTCTGCTTAACTCCAAGGCATTTTCTTCCCCCTTTTTCACCCCGGATTGTGTTGTGGCATGTTAGCAGCTGGCTGGTTTGGCTACTCAGCTGAAAGTGAGGCTTCAACTTTATGGTAGTGCCATGACCAGCGGTGACACAGCTATTTATAACCTGCCTTTTCAGCTGAGCTTGAGGGAGATGGTGACTGAGGGATGGCTTGTTTGCTGAGTTTTTCAGAAATAAGCAACGTCCTCTGAAGAAAAATGGCAGGTATTGTATTTACTACATGCTCTCAAAGTATTCCCCAACATAAAGCACAGGAGGTAAATGATAAAGGATGGAGAGCACAGTGCCTAAGGTCTTGCCCAAAGTATTAGCTATGAGGTGGAGTAGAGGCCTGAGCATTGCAGGTGTAGGTGCACCTTGCAAGTGGTGCTCACAAGCCCTTGTGAGACTTTTGTTTGTTTCTTTTTTTTTAGGAATACACAATAATAAATGTTTTCTAGCTTACTTCAGCTAAAAGGTCAATAGAAAAGGTCTCACTCTCATTCCTGAGCTTTCACAGATGATGGTGCTGGGTTTCCAGAAGATACTTACCATATTGCAGAATGTCTCTAGTCTTAATTGTATCCATTCATGATAGCCATGAAGGATTCCAGGCCCAGGTGCTCTGGCTGTGTTTTCCAGCAGGGTCTGGTCCCACTGGACTCTGGGTTTCAGGTAACTCCCTGTGGCTTGCCTCATACCAGGTTAGTTGAGATTACCATGCAACAGCTATTGTCTCTTGCCAAAATCTGGTGGCTGGCTGCAGCCCTTGAAAAATGCTGGAGAAGTCTTAAGAAAGGCTCAAAAGCCACTTCATCCAGGCTTTCCAGCCCTGCTGTGACCAGCATCCTTCAGGACTGCTTGCATGTCCCTGCTCCTAGCATTTCTTGTTCTCCACATGCAGCTCTCCCCCAGGAGAGCAATGCTATGCTGTACGTAGGTTCATAATCATGTCTCATTGCCAATGTCCGCTATGACAGCCCTCAGAAAACCTTGGTATTGAGAGAATGGTGGGGTACATACAGAGTTGCCAAGCTGGCAGCCTGTTGGGCTCCAGTTCACGTCCCCAGCTGCTCTCATGTCAGCATGTGCGTGTGGGGCCAGCAGGTGTCTGAGCTGGTGGATCTCCAACTACTCTATCCACATCTCTCTTCAACCATCATTAAAACATGCAAACCTCACAGCCTGCGGTGTTTCCTTGGGGCAGTGGGTCCCCGGGGTGGTAGGTCCCCCAGAAAATCTTCTTGTGGGCACCTGTCATGAGTGTTGTCCCCTTGTCATGCGAGACCCCAGGAGCGAACCCAGTCCTACAAGCAGAGGTTTTCTCACCTCGAGGTGACAGATGTGAGACAGCACTTCCGGCCTCCTCATGCTCCAGGGCTGTCCCATCACTGGTTGGAGCTGGGGACTGGGAGGGCTGTTTGGAGGTCCAGGGTGTGGAGTTTGGAGGGAGTGATGGGGGGTGTCACTGCTGCTGGGAGGCCCTGGGTTGCACAAGGTTGGAGGTGGTGAGGGGGACAGGCCCCCATGGTGAGGCACCCTCATGGGTGCAGGTGGCTGGGGGTACCTGCTGAGGGGGAGCATAGCTCAGAGACACAGCTGAGAAGTGGTGATAGGGCACAAGGTGGAGAGCGTGAAAGGGGAGAAAGGGAGAGGGTGGGGGCAGGAAAGGGGGACGTGGATATGGGGCACAGGGCAAGGGGCCAGGATGGAACCAGCGGTGGGCTACAGGGTTAGGGGCCAGAAAGGGCAACAAAGATGATTAAGGCATCTCCCTGAGGAGGAAAGGCTGAGAGANTTTTCCGTGAAAGGGGGGGACACGGCTGGAGGTGGTTGTGGGGCACAGAGGGGATGGCAGGGGGCTCAGGGTGAGCAGCAGGGCCGGGGCCGGCTGCGGGGCTCAGCGTGAGGGGCAAGGTCGAACCCGGCCTGTGGGTACCCCGCGCCACAGGGAAACCGCGCGCGTGGCGCTGTCCGGGTGGTTCTGCGCAGGCGCGCGCCGCCGCACGCGGCGCTGGGTGCCGCAGCGCCCCCCGGTGGCCTGGCCAGCCCCGCACGCGGCCCACCCCAGTCCCGTTTCCCGTGAGGCGGCGCGAGGCGGCGGCGTGGGGCTGGTTCGGCATGGCGGGGCGTGTTGGTGGGGATCCGCACCGGCTGCGGCCGCCGGGGCGCGGTGCGGCCCGCCGCGACCTGACTGCCGCCCACATTGAATCCTTCAACTACGCCGTCAGCGAGGGCGTCTACCGCGCCGTGCAGGTTGGGGGGGGGACGGGAGTGAGGGGCGGGGGAAAAGGGCGCGGGTTCATGCCCTCCCGCCGGGCCTCACTCGGTGTCGTTGCAGGACCTGTCGCCGGTGGACTTCGCGCTGAAGGACAGACGGGTGTCGCTGGCGGTGGCGGGGGTGTCCATCGCTCCCCCCGCCGTGCCGGCCGGGACGGTGTGCCAGGAGCGGAGGGTGTTCCCCGCCGAGTGCCGCGGCCTGCGCAGCACCTATCGCGGCAGGATTGCCGTAAGTGACCCTCTGTCCGCCACGCCTGCCCTTGTAGCCCCACATCGCCGTGGGGAGCAAAACCGGCGGAGCTCCTCACCCGTTTCGGTGTCCTCTACTCCCCCCTCCCTGGTTCGACCTGCCTCGGGGGTCCTCTAAGAGCCGTGTCCCGCGTGGAGTCTCGGCTGTCGGCGAAGTACGAGCTCCCCAAAACTTCCCCTCAGACCCAGCCTCTCCCGTCTCTGCTGCCCTCCGTGCCACCGGACCAGAGCTGTGGGGTGGCTGTCAAATTTGCCTCTCCATCAGCCAGCCGGTTCTGAAGGAGACCTGTGTCATCTCCAGAGAGCCTGACAATCCAAACCTTACTTCTGCAGGAATCCAGATTTCGAAAGCAGTGTCACTACTTCATTCAAGTCCAGAGTTACATATCCCTCTCGTTCACATCATATGTTCATTGTTTTTCTCAGTTGCTCTCAGATTTGCCCAGAGAAGAAGAACCATCCCCAGCAAATATTTTCCTTTGCATTGTGAAAGGATTGCATAGCCATTGATGTTTTCCATTAAAATTGTGTAATTGTGCCTGAGCTGTACGTTTGCATGAGGCACCTGGTGCAAGGGTTGCAATTTCCTTTTTTTTTCTTTTTTTTTTTTCCCCCCTTTGTCCAAAGTATTACAATTTACAGTGATAAAAGCAACTGTAAGTGCAGTATCTTATCTGAATGTGAAAGTGGTACAGTTGCAGATTGTGCACAGCCATTTCTCCAGTGGCTTTTAGATTTCCATGAGCTGGAGATGATTTTATTTTTGATACCTGAATTATTTCCCATCCTTTTCCAATGTTTGCGTGTAACCTGTGTAAATGTTTGGAACGGTTGGAACAAATTTTGCTGTGCTTTGAGAAGGTAGCGCATTGTGCTTGGAGAGATTGGTTGGTTTCTCCCACTCCCTGCCCTTGCACAGTAGTGCGTAATGCCCTGTTGTCACAGCACTGAACATTAACTATGTACTCCTCCCTCACATTCTTCCTGCAGTTCTCACTTCCCCCTGCTGGGAAGCGAGGCCTGGTGTGCTGAGCAGCTGCTCATATGGGAGCCACTTTATGCCGTTAGCTTAAGCTGGAGATCAGAACTGTGCAAAGGTCTCAGTGTAAGGCCACACCATGGATTTAGAGAGGTGCAGTAACCTTTCCTCCCCTTTTCTGATAATTCCTAAGACTTGATTTAGTTTTAAAATGTTGCCAGGTGTTGAACCAATGGTTTTGCATTGCAATACCAGCATTTCTTTCGTTCATGGCAGCAGCTCTTTTAAAACCTGTCATTCTGCATATAAAGTTAGGATTGTTTGCTCCCACAGGGCATTTTATCACCTTGTTTCTTACGTTTAAGCGGGTCTTCTGCAGACCCACTGCCAGATCTTGTTGTAAAGATATTTTCCCTCACACGCTGTTCTTTCTCGCTTTTCAGATCACTAGTAAACATGTTAAGTGAATAAAATTTAGGAATGGTCTCTGCAGGTTTGTAGTGTGGATGTCCTTTCACTGTGCAGTTTCTGTTTTCTTCTACTTTTTCTCTTAACTGTTTTTTAACTCTTGAAGTTTCCTTTTACATCCTGTGTCTGTCTCTTTATTTAGGCTTCTCTGTTGAAGGTCCTGAAAGGGAAAGTAGGCTGTATCAACTTTGTTCACTCTACTAGTACCTTCTTACCCAGTTCTGGACTTGCATGATGTTTTTCTGTAAACCCACATTGACTGGTTTCCATGGAGTAATCTTTATGCATGTATCTAACTAGTTCTCCTCTTTGTTGTCATCATGACAATTTTACAGTGATAGAATTTTGTTAAGCAGATTGTGGTTATATTAAATGTACAGTTAAAATAGCAGGAAAGATGTAAAAGGGCAACTTAATTTGCTCCCTGTTTGTTTTGTGTTGTTTTAGGCTGACATCAGCTGGTCAGTGAATGACATTCCGCAAGGGACTATTAAACAGCCCTTGGGGTATATTCCAATCATGGTGAAGTCCAAGTTGTGCAACCTCTATAATCTTTCTCCAAAAGAGCTCATGCAGCACCATGAGGAGGAAGAGGTAATGGTGATTTTGTGGATCAGGAAAATCTGCATTTTTACATGAGCAATCTCCCAGGCCAGCTTCTCTTTACAAAACTTTAGCATTTATGTTTTATTTCAGATTTGACTTGTTATTATTTCTGAATGTACCCTACTTGTGGTGGTTCTATACAGCATCTTGAAAAATTTGCATTCAGAGCTGTCTTTGAATACAGGGTTCTGTTTGGTGGTAATACACAGAATTCCAGCATACAACTTCTCAGCTGCTATGTAGTAGCAGGCTAAGTAGGCTATGCAGCTGTGAGTAGGCCCCTGATAGAGACAAAGATTTGGAGAACAGGCATGGAAAGAGATATTCTAATTCTCAGTTGTCTCTGCAGCTTTTTTCTTGTTTCCCCCAGTAGCATGTCGACTGTGGGGAAATTGAATACAGAATTATTTAGTACCATATTTTGCACCCTCAAAAAGAGTGAGCAAACTATGAAAGAAAGTCTACAATGACATACTATTGGTGCCGCCCTAGTATGTTGCTTGTATATTTATTCATAGTATTACTCACTACTGAAATAATTTTTGTTTAATGGCATACTGTTTGGGCAGCTATAAATTTATCAGTTTTAAACTTGTATGTGGCCTGAAAGAGGTTTTCTCTTGTGAAGATCCCTCTGCTTTATAAACTCAAAATGAGAACTTAAAGAGTGGGTTTTTTTAAAAAAATAATTGTTAGATCTTTAAAGCTGTTCAGTGGACCACACAGGGGTTTTTTTGGTTGGTTGGGTTTTTACTTTCTTCCTTTAACTTGTGGAATGTGCATCCTTTTCCTTGCACTGTATGCTACATTTAGACTTAATAATCACTAACAAGGAGTGCAGCCTTTCCAAATGCAGTGCTGAAACATATGTCTTGCTATGTGTTCCATAATTAAATGTTTGTTTTGTAACGGCCATATAGTACAGGCATTTTTGTCTTAAATGCTGGATTATGAATTTCTAAGCACATAAAAATGATTTTTTTTCTTCTTCTGCCAGGAAATGGGAGGCTACTTTATAATTAATGGCTTAGAAAAAGTTATTAGGATGATCATTATGCCCAGGCGAAATTTCCCTCTTGCAATGACAAGACACAAATGGAAAAACAGAGGCCCTGGTTTCACAGAGTACGGTAAGATGAAGTTTCCTGCAGCATCCTGCTAGTAACTACTTGAGGACAGACAGGAGTGAGCATCTGTAGCTGACTTTCAATAGTTTCTTTTAGTGTGGCTCTTGTATAATGTTTATATTTTTTCCTGAATATAAAAATAAAGGGTCAACACCAACATAAGGGTACAAGCATGATGCAGGTGCTGGCTTTGTGGGAGCTGTTTGAGCCCCCCATGCTGAGAGAGGTTTTATTCCAGGCCTTTCAGTACATGTAACCTTTTGTTATGTGGAAGATGTAATTAAAACCCTACCTTCAGCACAAGTTTGTAAACTGCTGAACCTCTTTGTTGAGTTTGTTTTTTCTTTCTTTTGGATGGCAGGTTTAATTTACATGAAGCAGATTAACTAGAATCTTGGTTGTCCCATACCTTTGTCCTGTACACTCAGTAAAACACATTTAAATTTTGATTAAAGAAGAAAAGTTACCATTTTAAACTCAGGTGTTACCAGCTGCTCGTTTGACTGGACCATGGTTCTCAATTTTGAGGCAGTGCCAGTTTAAACAGTTCCATTTGTTTTATTTTTCTTTGCCCTATAGTGGATAGGATTGGACAGGACCAGGAAACACCATTTCAGCAGTACCACTTGAATACAGAGATGTGAAAACTTGACCTAGAATGCAATTAGGAAGAGTACTTGTATGTTGCTGTGTCTTACAACCTATGGTTACAGGCAGAATAGTTGAGACTTGGGGCTTTCCTTTTCTTAAAAACTGTATGTATCTTCCAAGCCTCTCAGGAAGTGCTGGCTGTCCCGAGACTTGTCCACTAAGAACTGGTGTATTTAATTGAAGTGGGAGATCGTTGCTAAAACTGGTGATCTGCCTTGTGTTCTCATGTTCAAGCAATGAACTGCCGAAGTTTCTCTCATGAATTGTTTCACACCTGCTTGGACACATCACAGCAATGCAGACAGTTGGTTTTGTACAGCTCATGTTGATCTTTGTTTGTCTTAATTTTTGTAGGAGTAGTGATGCATTGTGTTAAGGATGAGCACACCGCAATAAATATGAACCTTCACTACTTGGAAAACGGTTGTGTCATGGTGAATTTCATTTTTCAGAAAGAGTTGTTCTTCCTTCCCTTGGGATTTGCTCTGAAGGTAAGCAGCTAATGCTTATGCTCTCTGTGTTGAATAAATACAGAAGTTTTATTAGGATTTTTATTTAGATAATGGGAATAAGCTAATTATATATAAGTATTTTCAGTCATCCTTTCTATACTGCCTGAAGAACCAAGCCTGTGTCTGTAATGTAACACTCAGCTGCAGCAGAGGAAAGTGTGTGCAGGATCAAGAGAAGAGAGGAGAATTAGGCAAGTGTTTCATGGTTTTTACTGATGAATGCTCTGGATTAATAGCTCTTGGAGGGTATAAGAGTTCACCACATATTGTGAAAGATCTCAAAAATCTTTTTAAAACAGAATGACAGCTGAGTATTCAGTGAGTGAACAACTTTAATCATTAAAGTCAGGTTGTCCCATCTAAAAGCATATCAGTGAACTGGCTTTTCTTTTTTCAAGGATAAAAATGTAATGCTGTTTCTGATCGGAACTGGAAGCAGTGAAGATCTAGAAGGATCCATTTGAGCACATTTGATGGATGTAAACGGTTCTTAGGATAGCTGGCAAAAGTTTTGCTTGAGCCAAGACTTCTTAAATTCTCCTTTAAAAGCATGCTTTCTATAGTAGCAGAGCCAGACTACTTCAACTGTATTTTACCTGAAGCAGCTAAGTGTTAGAACAAATCGGAGACCTGTGGCATTACGTGATGGAAACACCATGTAAATCAGCCTCAGTGCATTTGTATCTTCTTCCAACCGGCTGTATTCACATTGCATAGTGCATTTCAATTCTTCAACACTTTTCTTCAACATCTGTTTCAACAAAAGTATCTGATTATCTGTTTTAATATGCAAAGGAATTGTACTGACTTTTTGGTAGACCATGAGATCTCAGGTTAAGCAGGCTGTGTTGTCTGAAGCTTGGATTCTTCCACAAGTAGGCACTCTCTATAGGTTTGTGTCCACCCCCTGCATCAGTCAAGTTAAATTCTGTACTGATTTCCTGGTGCCCATCCAGGTCCCACTGTGGCAGATTGCTGCTACTGTTGTCCCACTGCGCTTCTGTTCTGGCTGTAATTCTGGTGTCTTCTTGCTGTGTGATTAACCTATTGCTTTCCTCTGTGGGACAGGAGGCAGCATGTGCTCTGACTGCTCCCAAATTGCACACATTGTGATTACCAAGAGTGGAAATGAGCCTACATTGCCCCCTTACATAAATAAACCTGCCTTAGTGTCTTTTTCATGCAGCCTTCAATTTTTCCCGAACTTTTTGAAGCTTACTTAAAGGTGAGGCACATTTGTCAGTAAATACAGAAGTCATTGGTGGACAACATGTTTGCTTAACCTTGAAGTAAAGAAACAACTAGGAAACCATTATGACACCAAGAGCTGAGAGGTTTGATTTGTGAGCTTTAGTATATGAAGAGCTGAAACCATGGTGAATCCATTCTCATAGCCCTCATCAAAAGCCTAAATTGCCTTTTGATTTGCCTGAGAATGAATAGCAGCTTGAGACCGTGGCGAATTAAGTTTGTGTTTCTAAGTGAGCTCATTCTGTAAAGACATTGCTAAATCTTACCTAAACAAAAGAAACCTGTTAATTTAGAGGTTGCAGGTTTGTTTTCTGCCAAGGATCTTGCGTGTGAATACTTGTGATCGTCATCAGGGTGTGAACAATCCCTGCATTACCCTCTTGAGCATCTCAACCCCACAGTATTTTTCAGTTTGGTGGTAGAATGGTATTTCCAGAGGACTGAAACCTAAATCAGTGAGGTGCCCTAGTTCTACACACCTAGTTTGGTGTGCTTTATGGAAGGATGTTGCAAATGACTTTGTTTTTCTGATCTGATACACTTCTGTCTTTCAGGCATTAGTTAATTTCACAGACTACCAGATTTTTGAAGAGTTGGTCAAAGGAAAGGAAGAGGACATGTTTTATGTGAACTGTGTTACTGAGATGATGAGAGCAGTAGTGGATGCAGGCTGTTGTACACAACAAAACGTCCTTGAATACCTGGGAAAGAGCTTCAGAATAAAACTTAACCTTCCTGAGTGGTACAGCAATGAACAAGCTGCAGATTTCATTTTGAAGTATGTATGTATGCACATAGGAGTATGTGCTGCATTGTAATTGTATTGAAATTTAGACAGATTTTAAGAGTACTCTGCCATATTGCATCACACTTTGTTATGGTTTTCACATGCATTTATAAAACAATAGCCAGTGACCAGTTTTTGATGGCAGTCCAGAGTATTAGGATAATCTATGTTTGTGGTGTTCAGAAATATGTATTTTAAAGGGTTGACACAAGTATCCCCAAATTGATTTCAGGAAAGGGCATCAGCTGTTATTTGGATTCTGATGTATTTGATGAAAAACAGAAATATTAATGAAAAGAAGGTTAAAGCGAGTTCTGTGATTGCTCAAGGCTCTGTTTGTTGAGCAGAAATACTGCAATTTGTGGCATTTTTTCAGTTTCACACAGTCATTGGCAACTATGATGTGATACACATTTATCCTTTAAAAGTGGTAGAAATTGAATGCTTTAAAACCTTGTTTCTTCTATGGCATAAGGTGGAAAGGAATGGAAGAGCTGGCTTTTAGACTTTCACTGTTTCGCTTTGAGACATTCAGCTAGGCATTCAGCTAAATCATTGATTTTTCTGGTAAAGTAGGTGTTTTCTCTCTGGGAGGTCTTTAGCACATGAAAAGGAACACTTAGGATGCCCAGGTCCTTTACTACTTCTAAACAGGGAGTGGGCAGGTGGCTGGAAACATGAAGGCATCCTGCAGGTGCCTCAGATGAGCACTTAAAGTCCATAGACCAGCTGGAAGCACAGAATTTTATATTGAGAAATGCAAGTGGATAATCTGAAGAAAGCTGAAATTACTGTGATTTTCTTAGTGATGGGTCTGGTTGGTTTGCTTCTTTTTTCTCTGATGCGTTCTGTACACCTCTTTAGCCTCAGCTGAGGAGATAGAGAATGATGAATAGTGAAAACATTAATTGGGATGTACCTTGTACGTAAGAGTGCTGGAACTGTAAGTTACCTGGGCAGAACCTGCCTTCAGAGTTGACTTGCTTTGCAGTGAAGCTGTGAAGGCTTCAGTAGAGGGCAATGTAGAGCAGAAGTGAAAAGCTGAAAAAAATCCTTCAGTGGTGGTGGAAGACTATTGCACTTGTGTCCTGGAGAGCAAGTGATCTCAAGTGTCTGGGAAAGCAGTCGATCAGCTTTAGTGGGAATTAGGTGTGGCTCGCCTTTTTGCTGTGCTAGAGTGCTGTGCAGCCCACAGTTTCCACACGTGGGTTGATAGCAGTGGAGATTTGGACTTTCTATGGCAGGACAGCAATAGTGTTAACAGAAACATTTTGCAGTTTGCTGCTAGTTTCTAGTTGAGATTTGGGGTGGGGGTGCATGTGTATGGATATGTGAGTGTATGTGGTGTTGTAGCTACTGTAAAATAACACATAAACCTCATCGGGTGTCTGGTCCTGACTCAAATACCTTGTTTATGTAAACTGTATACTTAAAAGGACATCTGACATGGGAGTGTGTAAAATCAATCTTTCACAAGGTTCACCTTCATCTAATCAACCAGGTGTATCCTTAACAAGACAAACCCCATAAAAAGATAGGTTGATAATTGTTCATCTCAGTCTCTAGAGGTTTTTTTATTGTTAATTCCTAGAATTTTCATATAATATTAATGGCAGCTGGTAAAGCTTGTATCTTATTAGGCTCTTCAGCCAAAAAAATTTGGTTTGCAAAATTTAGGAGAAACTTGAAGAATAGCTAGTGTGAAGAGATGGTGTTAGTTGTCCTTCTTTCTCTTCCTCCAGCAAGTGTATCTGCATACACTTAACAAACAGGACGGAAAAGTTCTACCTACTCTGTATGATGACCCGGAAGCTGTATGCTTTTGCCAAAGGGGAGTGCATGGAAGATAATCCAGACAGTCTAATGAATCAAGAAGTGCTTACCCCGGGACAACTTTTCCTTATGTTCTTAAAGGTAAGGTTAAGCCTGTGAATGTAATGATCATCCAGTCCAGACCCCACAGTGACCGTGGGGGACAGGAAAAGCACAGGAGCCAGAGCGAAGAGTGGGGAGCCTGGATATGCTACGAAGGCTGAGAGAGTGCTGGGTGTAGTGTAGTCAGGCAGTGTAGTTGAGGAAGGCTTGGCTGTCTTGGTATAGGCTATTAAGTATGATTTTAAAAGCCTGTAGAAAACCTGGAATAAAGAGGTTTATAGCCTTCCAGAGCAAATGGAAGCACTTTATTCAGGGTGGGAGTCTGAGGAAGGAAGAATACAATCCTTCTGGTGTTTCAAGAGGGTTCTGAAACAGCATATTTCTGTTTTATCAGTTATTTTGGGAGTGGTAAAGATGTGTCTTCTTGTGGTGTTGCTGCTGTTTCACATAGCAAATGGGCAAGAAAATAACTGCCCCCTCCAGCTTCCAAAAGTGACAATTCATTAAATTGTCATTGCTCTCCCAATTCCTTCATGGATCAAGAATTTGATGGCATGCTTCTGACATAAGTTATTTAATGGTGATGGAAAAATGTGGTTCTCTATTCCAATTCAATGTGAATTCAGTTTATTTATAGGGATTCCTCATTTTAGGATGCCAGGAAGAAAGTATCCCTATTCAGAAGCTTGGCTATCCCATGAAAATCATTGTGGAACAGTAGTTCCCATCCCCAAGTAAAGATACTTCCCTGAGAGATTAATAACTCCTTTTTTAACCTTCTCAATTTTAGCCAAAATTTTCATTAGCATTGTTTTGTTGAAAGACTACTAAAACCTCTCTATATTTTAAGTGGTTTTGGTGAGTTTAAAAATTAAATAAAAAGTGGGTTCTGTGAAGCATTTTAGTGCTATATGGAAAAGCCACCAGGAGCCAGAAAGGGTTGCTTTCCTGCCTGGCCTTGTTAGATCAGCAGGGGAGCGAATTAACAGCCCCATTTTTTAATGCAGAGATCCTAAATAGACTAGAGCATAGAGTAGACACAGTGTGGGTGCATACAGTGGATTTTTACTAAGAGTTCCAAGGATTATTGGGTGTCTTATGTTCTTTTCCCTATTTTTATATAGTATCTAAGATCACAGCAGTGATAAAACTACAGCTAAAATGAAAATCTAGATCACTGTCTCTGACTGTCTCAGCAACATTTAAATACTGTGTCTCTATGGACTTCCAAGTTTTGGTATCTAAACTGACTACATTATTGTGGTTTTACTTTGTCACTGTATTTAGCAGGCTAGTCAGTGGATTTAGTCTTGTGGTCAGCTTATAAGTACTATTTCTGCATTGGCTTTTGTTGGTTCTTTATGCAATTCTGTTACTGTACTTCATTTGCCAGACTCATCACTATTCTGGGTGGAAGTGATTACTAAGCTGTTGGATGGTTGTTTTCCTTGCAGGTCTGTTTGCCTGACACCACCAGCATTTTGATAAAATGCAGTCTGTGTAGGGAAATATGGCTGGAAAACTGTCAGTTCACTAAAAGTTGTCCATCCTGCTGATCTCAGAGAATTTCTGTAGCACATGCAACTGATGTGAAGTTCTAATTTGAGCCTTTATGTTCCTGTTTTAAATTTAAATCTCTCACTTTTAAACCGTAGGAGAGGCTTGAAAGCTGGTTACAGTCTGTTAAGTTCGTTTTGGAGAAAAGAGCAGAAAAGGCAGATATCAACATAAATGCAGACAGCTTGGTAAAAGCATTCAGCCTGGCAACAGACCTTACCAAGCCATTTGAATATCTTCTTGCAACTGGTAACCTGCGATCTAAAACCGGTAAATCTTCATGTTTAAGAAGCCTTTTTTTCCCTGCTAAACATGAGAATGAGAAACAACGTAAAACTGAGCTCTTAACTGAAAAAAAAACCCTGCTTCTATGCAGACATGGTAGATTATAATAGAATTGATGAACATGAGGAAAAAGGCAAGATTTCTCCTCAAAGATACACTTTATGCATGTATAGAACATGTTAGTTATTAAAGCAAAGCCTAAGATAAAGAGTTGAAACTAAATTTAGAATTGTCCAAAACAGTAACCATGTTTTGATTTGGCTTCCCAAATATTATTTCTTCAGAGAAGGGGCGTTTTGTTTATCAGGACTGCCCCATTGGTCACGTGAGTTTAAATGGAGAGAAACTGCGGCGCAAATTTTTATTTCAGATTTATCTCGTGTTTCCCTCAAGCGTCTAGTATGGTGATGTTGTAATGCAATGCCCACTAGAAAATGAAGTCAGATTTAGAAGGCCACAGAATTTCAGTTAAAAGCAATCCCCATTCACTGGGAATGACAAAGGAGTTGAATTTTAAGCTGTAGCTTGGAATGTGAAGTCTCTCAGCCTCTTCAGGTCACTTGAGTTGCCTATGCACAGGCAGCAGCATGTGTGCCTTCTGTTACTGGAATCTGGTGTGAGAGTCTGTAGGGGTCATCAGTGAAAAGTAAGAAAATGCCTCGTAACATCATACTTTATTCGTTAAAGCTGGATGACGTCCTGATATAAATCTCAATTTTGTTCCCAAGGCCTGGGCATGTTACAGGACAGCGGTCTGTGTGTGGTGGGAGACAAGCTGAACTTCATCCGCTACCTTTCCCACTTCCGCTGCGTGCACAGAGGGGCAGCATTTTCCCAGATGAGAACTACAACTGTCCGCAAGCTGCTGCCTGAGTCCTGGGGGTTCCTGTGCCCTGTGGACACCCCAGATGGAGAACCCTGCGGTCTGATGAACCACATGACAGCTGTGTGCGAAATAGTGACAGAGACAGTGCCCATGAGAGACATTCCACCTTTGTTATGTTCCCTAGGTATGTTTGTGTAGGGAAAGTAGCATGTTGTTTATACAGGTGTGTCAGCCTTTTGGAGACTGTAAAGTTCAATGTAAAAGGCTCTCAGCTCTTTGCTGTAGAGTAAAGATGTTCACTTAAGCACAGGGAATTGCACAGCACAAGTGCTATGAAATTGTACAAAGCAGTGACTTTCCAGTGCTGCTGGTGACTTGAATTAAACTGTGGCTTGCTTGTGATTACCACAAAGACAGGAATTCTTATTTCAGTCAGAAAAAAAATGGGAGGGGAAATGCATTCTTAGTTGTGCATATTTTATAATTTTTATAAAGTAGTCTACAGTTTGGTCCTGTTGATGTTTTGGAAAGCTCTTTGGTGCAGACTGAGGCTTCCTGCAGAAATAACTGCTGTGCTTTGTTTGCTTTTTTGGCTGTTCCTTCTACCACACCTCTCCTGCCTTCTCACAGGTGTCACCCCCATTGATGCAACACTGAGCAAGCCTTACGCAGAGTGTTACAGAGTTGTGCTGGACGGCTCTGTGGTGGGCTGGGTAGAGTGGGAGCTTGCTCCTGAAATTGCAGAAACCCTCCGCCGTTTCAAGGTTGTCCTGTTTAAAATGTTTCTTAGCTAAGCATCCTCAAAAATAGACATATTTGTATTTTTTTTATTTTCCATTTATTGTATTTTCTTTTAATCCTACCCAATAAGTTATCTTTGGCTGTGTATTCAAAACCTGCTTGGACATGTTTCTGTGCGAACTGTTCTGGCAAAGGGGGGTTGCAGCAGATGATCTCCAGAGGCTCCTCCAACCCCATATCATTCTGTGATTCTGTATGTTAGTATTGGAGTGGGCTTTTCTGTTTTTCTTGTTTATGTCCATATATTTGGTCTATTGGTTTATGAAGTCATTATTTTTAGAAGAACTTTTTTTTTTCCTGAAAAAGGTAAGATAGATGTATTATGTCCTTATCTTGGTGGAGATTTTTCTAGAAGATTTTTTTCAAAATCTTTTCTGCACCATTTTATATGCACCCATGTTGGCATTTTCATTTTGTAGCCTGTTGGATTCATCTTAACTAAATGGGTGTTGGTTTGTATTTCTAAATTGGTATTTCTTTGCACAAACAGATAACACAAGAGAAGAGGTTTCCTGCGCGGGCAGAAGTGGTCCTTATCCCAATGACAGGAAAACCCAGTCTGTATCCTGGGTTGTTCATTTTCACTACCCCTTGCCGGATGGTGCGGCCTGTCAAAAACCTGTTCTATAGAAGGAATGAATGGATTGGTACTCTGGAACAGGTGGGCTTTGCATATTTGCTTTATAAAGCACTGAATATTACAGAGGTACCCAGCACCAAAACCAATGTTGTAGAAAATATTTGTGAAAGGATGGGAAATAGGGGAGCTTGTGTTGAAGAGCTAGAATAGGTGGCAAAAGGATTTTCTCACCTCCTGCTAATCGTTTTTTGGTAAATGTCTTAGGTGGACTGTAGGGATCTTTTTGAGATCTTGGAATCTCTGACAATATTAGTTTAGTGAAGCTTTTGAGAAAGCTGTCTTGCATATGCTGTCTCATGCCATGTTATATCATGTTCTCCAAATTGCCCATGGGCAGCCAAGCAGTGGACTGCTATTGAACTTGCCCATTTGGAACAATTTAAATGGAAGACAGGAAGGAGGATGTGTTACTGCAGTTTTGTATTTCCAGACTTGCTTTCCTTGCAGTTGGTCTGTGATTGTGATGGGTAATTTAACAACAGTCTTGTATTTTTCTTGCCTGTTAATACACCAAGGTGATCACAACCACAGCTAAAACTGAAATGGATAATAAGACATTGTCCACAGCTTTGTGTTGTTTCCTTCCCTCTAAAAGAAGGAAGCAAATGAGTGTTGTCCAATTTTATGCTTGCAGGTCTTCATGAACGTGGCCTCGCTGGAGTCGGAAGTAGTGCCTGGAACAACCACTCACCAGGAGCTCTTCCCTCACAGCATTCTGAGTGTTGTGGCCAACCTCATCCCCTTCTCTGACCACAACCAAAGTCCACGAAACATGTATCAGTGCCAGATGGGTAAGTGCTGTTGTACCTAAAGCTGCAAGTCCCTGGACAAGGGATAGGGGAAAAAAAATCTTTCACATGTCTATTCCAGTGTGTCTTCCCACCTTCTCAAATAATGACTTTGTTCTGATATTGAGGTTGATCAACCATTTTTTTCCACGGCAAAGTAAATTAAGTCAAGTTTATCATCATCCTGGCTGCCTTTTAGTGGCCAGTTCTAGGTTGTTGCACTCATGTTTCCTTCCTTAAGCCTTTACTAAGTTTTGGTTGTGTTTTTCTTAATTTCACGTTGTTGATCATGTAGACAAAGTGAAGGGAGCTGCCCCAGCTGTTTGGTGGTATTAACGTCAGACAACTGTGCTGCCAAACAGTCCTGTCGTCCCTACAACTGACAGAGGTTAACCTACTTCTCACTGGTAGCTGCAGCAGATGCTCCGCAGCAGTTGGGGTGAGGTTTCCTTGCCACCTGCTTTCAATGAGCAGCTGTTGAGAGGACACTTGCTGTAGGCATCTGTTGCGAGAGAGTAATACAGCACTGTGGCAACAGGGTGGGATGGGCTGTCTAACAACTGTTTGATAAAGATTTAAACTGATCTGTTTGGTTGTCTGAAAAGTTGGGGTAGGGTATGTAGTGGGGTTCCAATCAGCTGAGGTGCAGGAAGCTTATTTAAAAGAAAAAAAAAAAGGAAAGAAAAAGTGTGTGGGTGGGGACTTCAAGAGAGCAGTTCTCATTACCTCGAAAGAATCATGGAATCACAGAATTGCCAGCATTGGAAGGGACCTCTAGAGATCATCTAGTCCAACTCCCCTGCTAAAGCAGGATTTCCCAGAGCAAATGACTCAGGACTGCATCCAGGCAAGTCTTGAAAATCTCTAGAGAAAGGGACTCCACAACCTCCCTGGGCAGCCTGTAGCACTAGCGTATTACATTTTTGACAATATTATCAGAAAGATGCCCTTAAACCACTGCCATATTTCCTACTTTTCTAAAAGTACCAATGTAACTGTGTTTAAAACTTGTTTTCTTTGCCAATATATTTAAAGTAAACACTTCTTGACATGGAAATATGTAAGGTGTGCTTCACTATGAGAAACTCTGGGGAGAGGAAAACCACCAACAATAAAAACCATTAAGAAAACCCAACAACCAACCAAGCAAGAGTGAAAAAAAAAACCACACCAACTTTACTGGAGATTTTGAAAGTGCAGAAAAGACAGAAAATTGCAAATAGTCCTTAAGAAATGCTATGAAAGGAGTTGAGGGTTATGATTCATAGAAATTTTTATAGCTGCACTCAGGGCAATTACTAACTTCTGAGGGTTTTAAGGTTGATAACCCGTCTAAATTCAAGTATTTCCAGCTTTCTTCTTAACAAGACACGTGGAGGACAAAACACAAATCAACTTTGAATTGATCCTGGATAAATCCAACTTTCTTTCTTTATAGGAAAACAAACCATGGGGTTTCCAGTTTATAACTACAAGGACCGCTCAGATAACAAGCTGTACCATCTTCACACTCCCCAGAGCCCTCTGGTGCGACCCAGCATGTATGACTATTATGGTATGGACAGCTATCCAGTCGGCACCAATTCAATTGTGGCTGTCATCTCCTACAGTGGCTATGACATGGAAGATGCAATGGTAAGCCACCAAAAGGAGAAATCCTGCTCTCCTGTATAGAAATTTCATGGGGGTCTGGGAACAAAGCTGAGAAGAGCCCATTTTCTGTTTCTGCCAGTCCACAAACTCTGTTAGAGCAGGTAATGCCAAAGGTCTGAGGTCTGAGCAGAGCTCCTTTGTACCAAGGCAGTGGACTTCCACCATTGGAAAATACTGGGGTTACATAAGGTTTGGGCTTTTTGGAACAGTGACTTGCTGTGAAGCCTTATGTTACGCATGTGATCAGAATGGAAATGCTTTCTTTGTTGAAGTTACTAGCAAGTCTTAAACAGGCCTTTGTTTCTTTTTTTTTAGATAGTGAACAAGTCTTCCTGGCAGAGAGGGTTTGCCTATGGAAGTGTTATCAAGATGGAGAGCATTGACCTTTCCCTTAAAGCCAGCAGGGCAGGCGATAACTTAGTGTTTGGCATCAGGCCTGGTGATCCAAATGTGATGGAGAAGTTGGATGCCGACGGACTGCCTTTTGTTGGGTCTATCCTACAGCCTGGAGACCCCTTCTACAGCTTCATGAACCTCAACACTGGGGAGACCTTCACTGTGTACTATCCGTAAGTACAGCATGTCCCTCTTGGCTCCACACATGGTGAGCAATCTGAGAGCAGTTGGCCCTGTTAAGCTGCAGTATCTTTTCCTCCATGTGTTCCCTTTTCTCCTCACATGACAATGTCATGACAGAGCAAGCCTGAACTTCATGTTGTGGGTGACTCCCATGCATGTATCAAGGCTTTTCCCTAAGCCAATGTATGTCTGACTTGTCCTGGGAGGAGAAACTGAGACCAGTAAAGAGAAAAAGCTTGCAGAAGTGTTTTGCTGTCTCTCAAGGACTGTTCCTCTGCCCATCCTCTGCAGTCGTTTTCTCTAGCTTTTTGTTAATTGAGTCAAATAAGGTGTCAAATCAAAAAAAAAAAAAAAATCAAAGAAACACCAAACAAAACCAAAGCAAAGTGCCTGGTCCCAGAGAGTTGCCAGAAAACCTTGTAAGCAAAGGTGTTACAGGATTAAGGCGTCAAAGAGCATTTTTGTTAATATTGCAGCTTCCAAACCGCTAGAAGATCAAATGTGTTAACTGTACCCCTCCATCTCCCTGAAATATTTTGGGGATAAATTTTGTAAAATTTTTGAACTTCAGTTGAAAGATAGAAGGCTGCTGAGGCTTTCCTTAAAATCCTCTTAATTCTTTCAGGAGAGGAAAGCAAAAACATTGACAAAACTTGATATATTTAAAGGCATTCTGCACTCCCGGTTGTCCTTAAAACTTCAGGCCTTACTTGTGTCTCTCTACAGCATCAATAGAATGAGGATAACGCTGTGTAGTTACATTATGAAGGCAAATTGATTTGAGAAGTACTTGGATAACACAGTAATTGGCATTACTGGGGAAAGCTATTACTTATTACTGTATAACAGATGGTGCCTTAGCTGCACTGGGGACACTGCTGTGGACTTGAAGAAGTAGTCATGCTGGTTGTAGAACAGGGCTAAGAGATTGGGCACATGTTAAGTGGGGATCTGTAAGCTCGGCACGTGTGGAACCCTCTTTGACTCTCCCACCCTGTGATCCTGCTCCCCAGTTCTCTCCTGCCAGCCCAGCCCTTCAGGTTCCCTATCCAGAGAGCCATTTGACCTCTGTGCCATTCAGGTTTTGTACATTCTTGGTCCAAATCAGGTAATTATTTAGGTTCTTAGAAAGGTGAGGTTCCCAGCTGTCGGTGTTGGCTCCTGCCCCTAGTTTTCCCCAGAGACCCTGAAGTGCAATTTTCTTTTTTTGTGATTGCCTGTACCTTGGTAGCTTTTGGGTTGCCTGGAGCCTGATAGGTTCGAAAGAGAAGCTAAACTTAGGTACAGGCTGCCTGCAAACACTTAGTCATTAGGACTTCAAAGGAGAAGAAGAGTAAACTTGTCTTAACGTGGGCAAGATGTGTTTAGCTGCTGTCTTCCCAAATGAGTGGAGAGTTTGTGCTGAAGACTCTGTAACAACAGTTAAGCTGCAGCAGACACCTGGCATGTGGAACATCAGGCTTGGGAGTTCATCTGGAGAAGCAGCTCACCCCCAAACAAAGTGCTTTTTGGCAAATCCCTCTCGGCTCGCCTTCCTTTTCTGCTTTGAAATTCCCTCTCTGCTTTCCACCGAACCCTGTTGTTTATTTTGGTACCCCACCAAGACGGGGTGAATTTACTGGGGGTAGGATGAGGGGCTGCTGCCTTAGCACAGAACAAATGGCACTGGGATGCACGTCAGATAAAGTGGGATACGGATGAACCAGACTTAAATAATATTTATTTTAAATCGGGGGTGGCACATTACCTTATACACCTGAAAATTTTAGTTGTTTTTCTAATATTGGGAAAAGCAAATGAATGGCCCTTGTGTGATGCCACTAAATTGCTTCCTTGCCCTAATTCTTAAGCAGTCTGATTTCCCTCACTACTGAGCAGTATTTTTCAAGAATGGTGGTGTTCCCCAGCTGTCCCAAGGCATCTTGTGAGACTTTTTTAAGTGGCTTGGCTTTTTTCCCTTTCCTAGCTAAAACTCATTAGCAGGCCTGACACCCTTGCTGTGATCATTTTTCCACCTACACAGGAATAAGGAAGTGGGCATTGTAGACAACGTCAGGTTATGCAGTAATGACCGTGGCACTGGGAAATTCAAAAAGGCTTGCATCACTGTCAGGGTTCCTCGAAACCCAACCATCGGAGACAAATTTGCCAGCCGTCACGGCCAGAAAGGCATCCTGAGCCAGCTCTGGCCAGTTGAGGATATGCCGTTCACAGAGAATGGGATGGTTCCAGACATCCTTTTCAACCCTCATGGCTTTCCCTCCCGTATGACCATTGGGATGTTAATCGAGAGCATGGCGGGGAAGTCCGCGGCGCTGCACGGCGTCTCCTACGATGCCACTCCCTTCACCTTCACAGAGAAGAACTCTGCCTTGAAATACTTTGGTGAGACTTTGGTCAGCGCAGGTTATAACTTCTTTGGGACAGAAAAGCTGTACAGTGGCATCAGCGGCCTGGAGCTGGAGGCGGAGATCTTTGTGGGAGTGGTGTACTATCAGCGCCTGCGCCACATGGTCTCGGACAAGTTCCAGGTGAGGACAACAGGGCCCCGAGACTCTGTCACTAACCAGCCTGTCAAGGGAAGGAATGTGGAGGGTGGGATTCGCTTCGGCGAGATGGAGCGTGACGCTTTGCTGGCTCACGGCACATCCTTCTTGCTGCAAGACCGCCTCTTCAACTGCTCTGATGGCTCCGTAGCCTATGTCTGCACAAGCTGCGGCAGCATGACATCTCCCGTGCTGGAGAAACCGCCGCAGTCCTCCGTGACCAGCAACAGAAGGTATTCCTGCTCTGTCTGCAGCGAGGTGGATGCTATCGAGGTTGTCCCTGTGCCCCACGTCTTCCGTTACTTCGTGGCAGAGCTGGCAGCCATGAACATAAAAACGAAGCTCAACGTGGAGTAGGTCTGTCCTTGGGCACGGTGTTGCTGCTGATGGGAGGGAGGAAGCACATGTCAGCATTGCCTTTGCCCCCTGTGGATTTCAAGCGTTAGGTCAGTTCTCAGGTTCTTCAACCGTTTGCAAGATTAATTTGATGTTTGTAGTAAGATGGGGCGGTTGCCAAGCTGTATGGTGAGGAAACGCAGCTCTGTTGGAAGTTCATTTGCACTTCCAGAAAGGATCACTAGCCGTTGAGAATGTGGCATATGGAAATCAAGCAATATCCACTGCTCCCCACTGGGCTGCTGGGTTGAAAGCGGTGGTGGTGGGGTTCTCTGCTCTCTGAGCGCTGGCTGCAGAGGTCATGAAACAGCATGAAGTGAATGCTGGAAATGACGAGGGGAAAGAAAAGAAAGTATATATTTTGTGTTTTGAAGAAAAATCCTTGCAAAACGTATGCCTTAATGATGGATGCGTGCTAAAGTGATTGGACACATTTTGTTTTGCTTTATTTCAATATGTGTGCCTTAAAGCTTGTGAAGAAAAAGGAGGAGGCACAAGATTCTACTGCATGAAGCCACAGCCTTGACACTCCAGAAACCCAAGATGGCTGAGCCAGGTCTGTCCAGGGGTTGTTCTGGTGCCGCTGAGCCCAGCACCTCTGGTGGTTCAGCACTACCGTGGAAATGGGGTGGGGTTTTTTTTTTTGAGGGTGTTTTTATTTCTGGCTGAAGCAGGAGAAGCAGCAGCAGCAAGCAGAGGGCTCTCCAGGCTCGATTTCAGCCTTCTGGCAGCGCTCTAATGCGTGGGATAGGAGCTCACCGTGTTGTGCAGATTCCAGCTCCGCTGCAGCCGTGGACGCCAGACCTCTCCCCCGCGGTCCCCTGTGGCCTCGGCAGCACTGTCCCCGTCACCTCTCTCGGTCGCCGCCCGCTTGGCGGCAGCCTTTACACTTCTTGTTAAAGAGTTATTTTGTACGTTTATACATCACCTGTCTTCAGAGCCGTATAGCGGGGCGGGAGGGGCGGACCCCCGGGGCTCAGGGCGCGGCGGGACGGGGGTGGCTCTCCCAGGGCTTGGCGGGCGGCGGCCCACGGGAGGCGGTGGGACTGTCCCCCGTCGGCAAGGCGTGGGGTCGCCGCACGCCCGGCGGTTCCTGCCCGCTCTGCACCAGCCGCAGCACCTCGGTGAAGGAGGGGGCAGAGGGCGACGGGGCCGGGTCTTGGTCCCGATCCCCGTCCCTCTCCCGCTCCATGGCGCGGCGGTGGCACCGGGAGGGCGGAGCGGGGCGGGTTGTACCGCTGCTGCTGGAAGGGGAAGCGGGCGGTGCCATTGCAGGGGGCGGGGGACAACAATGTCACCGCTGCGGGTAGGAGCGCAGCTGCCGCGCCGGTGACAGCCCCGTCCCTGGCAGCCCCGCTGAGTGACAGGTAACGCAGTCCCCCAGGTTGGGGTCCGATCCCTGCTGTCGCCATGGAGGTGCCCTGGGTGCTGCTGGCCACCGCTCTGCTCCCACTCCTGCCCCGTGAGTAGCCGCGGGAGGAATGGGGACGGGAGGGCTGGTCGCCATGCATCCCGAGTGTAAAGGATGAACATTGCCTAGCTGGAACGCGGTGGGGACACCGTGGCCCTAACCCCTGTGTCGTCCCCCTTAGTTGGCAGGGCCGTCGGGCCACTGCCCACCATGGCTCCACCGCTGAGCATGGTGGTGGCTGGACAGCAGCGGCGGCTGGTGGTCTGCGTGGTGAGTGAGCTGGCCCCCAGCTCCGGCCACGCTGTCTGGATCTCTGGTGGGAACGGCAGCGCCCTACAGTCCTTCAGCTATGGGGTCTCCCAGGAGGATGGTGGCACCGTCTGCACCGTCGCCCTCCTCCCTGAGGAACCCCCAGCCAAGGGGGATCTCGTCTGCCATGTGGGGCCCAATTGGACCTCCCCAACCCACAGCTCCAGCCCCATCTACATCACCGGTACAGCCCTGCTATGAGGCCCCATGGGCTAACGTTTCTGCCCCAACTGGTGTTGCAGGAAGGGGTTTGTGGTTGCCCCTGCACACCTGGGTCCCAGCTTGCTGCTGCCACCACCTCCCCAGCTGCTCTCTCATCCCACAGGCAACGAGGAGACAGCAGAGCCATGTCCTGGCAGGGTGGCCGGTGAGTGTTCAGACCAGGCTCTGGCAGGAACATGGGCTGCTGGCAAGAAGACTGCTGGGATGTCAGCAGAGACCCAGGTGGTGGCCTGGGTGGGTCCCCGCAGTGTTGTGGGGCTGGGAAGGAGGGGTTGAAGCTCCACCTGGGCAGGAGGATGGGGCAGGTGGGTCAGAGCCAGCCTGCCCGCAGGGACAGCATGAGCGAGACATGAGGTGTCTCAGGGACACAGGAAGGTGACAGAAGCCCTTTTGGGTCTGAAGTCTTGGGGACACTGCCCCCTCCGACCTGGCTTCTGAGGGGATGTGGGAGCAGCGGGGTGACCAGCATTGCCCCATCCCCTCTGTTGCAGTGCCACCGGCCCGTGCCTCTGCAGCCCTGCTGGTGGCTGCCCGGGTGGTGCTGCTGAAGGTCGCGCTCTCTGATGCCCTCCTCACCTCCATCCTCCTCGCCCAGAGCTGAGGGCCCCGGCACAGGCGCACCCCCGAGGGGTGAGTGTCGTTCTCCAGTTTGGCCTGGGGGCGCAGAAAGCACCCGAAATGTTCGGGAGGGTGGAGAGAAGGGAGAGACCCCTATGCTGCCAGGGAGTGCGGGGGGGGCGTGCCCCGCGCAGGGTGGGGGAGAGAGAGGGGCTGCCCACGTTGTAGTGGGTGGGAGGGACTCCAAACTGCCTGGGGGGAAGGAAAGGGCCCCAAATTGTCCATGGGGAGGATCCCCCAAGTGCCCTGGAGGGTCGGGAGGGGACCCCAAGCGTCCTGGGCGGTAAGGGCAGGACCCTGGAGAGCTGGTGGGAAGAGGGGACACTGGGGATGGTGTGGGGGAGGTGCGCGCGCACACACACGCGCCCTTCCGTACCGCGGCAACCTGCGCGCTCATTAGGACGACCCGGAAACGATTTTACGGCGGCCGGGCGGGGCCTTAGGTCGCTGGGATAGGCTGGCGGCGGGCGGGTGGGGATTGGGCGAGCAAGCCACGCGCGCAGCTGGGATTGGTCGGCGCCGCGCGGTTGTTATGGTTACCCGGCCGGTCTGGCGAGGCGCTCCCGGAAGCGTGGCCCCGGAAGCGGAGCCATGGCGGCGGTGGCAGCGCTGCTGCTGCTGCTGTTGGTGGCGGTGCTGGCGAGAGGCGACGATTCGGACTGGGTGCGGCTGCCCAGCAAGTGCGAGGGTAAGCGGGGACGGAGGGGTCGGGGCCCGGCTCGCCGGGTGAAGCTGCGGTGATCGGCCGTGGCTCGCTGGATACTTGAGGCGGGGCGGAGGCTGTGTATGCAGCCCCCAGGCCCAGGTGCGGCCCTGCGCGCAGCCCCCTCCGCCCGCCTTCTGCTTCCATCCGCTCATCTCCTGTCCTCCCCCACAGCCCCGCAGGCGGAGAAGAGGAGTGAGTGTGGGGGCTGCGTGCCTGGCTGGGAGCAAGTATCCAGCAGTGCCCCTGCAGCAGAGTGGAGTCCCTCACGGTGTATCCCTGCTGGTGGCTGTCTTTCATCCTTCCCTAGATGAGAGGGTTTAGGGGCACGCTGGTAGTTGCTGCTGTTTCAAGTAGACACGAGTAGCCCGTTGGCTCATAGCTGAAGCTGATCATCTCTGCTGCTCGCAGTTCAGCCTCAGCGATGCTTCATCCCTGAGCAGCCACTTGATTCACAAGCCGTCAAAGGCTTCACAGGCAATCCAGGGCAGAGCATGATGGACCTTTGCTGTCTGTGTTGCTTCCTCTATCTTTGCTGTGCAGGGGCAGGTGGAGCTTGACAGCAAAGAGAAAAAGGAGAAATGAAACTCCGGAGCTCTTTGTAAAGCTTTCCCTGCTGGGGAGGCTGCTCTGAGACACTGATGTCTAAACCATGCTACAGCAACTGCATACCTCAGAGGACCATCATAGTGAGCACTGACCACGCACTGCTCCTCTTCCTGCCCAGGCTTGGAATCTGTGTCATCGCCTAGTGACAGCCATGGGCCTGGATAACTGGACCCAGCAGTGAGCATTACTGGCATGTGTGGGGAAGCTGCAGCAGGTGTGGTGTGGAAAGGGATGATTCTCGAGACCTGTGTCCAAAGGGACAGCAGGAAGGAGCACCTAAGAAATCACTGTGGACATCTCCAGCCCTCAGTCCCAGCAGAGAAAGGAAAGCGCAGGAGGTGGGAGGTTTGCACAGGGCTTCTTGGCACATGCATGCCAGCCCTGGAGAAGCCACCTCACTCTCTTCCACATCATCTCTCCACTCACATCATTGACTGGCAAAAGATGCAGTGGCTCATTGCTGTCAGACACTTGCTGCTGGGCTTGGCACTTCTCCCAAAGCCAGGCTTGAAGAAGAGGTGGCTCCTGAAAAACAGGAGGCCTCAGCACAGAACAAAGCTTTCTTCAGCCTATCGGGACCCTGGCTTTGCAGAAGGAAGGGCCTCACTGTGCCTGGCTTCCATCCCTTCATGTTTCTGCTTGTAAACCCACAAGATATTTCTCTTCTGCTCCCTGTTTCTATAGTTGGCCTCTTTGTTACAGAAGAAATAAAAAGTTCTTGTTTCCTTTTTTTTTTTTTTTTTAAAAAAAAAAAGTTCTATAAAAGAAAATGTGAGCAGTGTTATAAACCTGTTGGTGCTGTGGTTTCTGCTGCAAGCAGTGCCCCAAGCGGTGTTGCTGGAGCTGACAGCCCCTCCTGTGGTGACAGTCTGTAGCCAGCATCTTGTCCTCCCACTTAGCTCGCTGAGTCCTGCCAGCTGTTCAGTCCCCAGCATAGCCCCTGTGTCCCTAAGATGGGATGTGCTGATGTCGCAAGGAGGAGCTGTGACCCATGCTGAGGCTTGTGTTGTGAAAAGATTCCATCCTCTTCCAGGAGGAAGGGAGCAGTTCGTGGTGCAGAGGCAGAAGCTTTTGTGGCTGTGAAGCAGGGCTGTTGGGAAACCTGCAGGCAGAACTGTTGCCATCAGCCTTCCCAGCTGTGGCACAGCAGCTGGCTGCATGGATGCACTTACAGTGAAGCACTAATTTGGGCATTCCTGCTTCAAGGGATCTTCGGTGGAATCAGCTGAGCTGTTCTCAGTTATTTCTTTGAATGGCCAAGGCGTCTGTTTCCTGCTCACAGCAGTTCTAGTGTGCCTGACTCCTGGTGCTTGTTCCTGCTGCTGTCCTGCCCCCAGGGACTCTGTTGCACTGCCCATCAGAGCGGCGAAACCCTCTCACCTGCCTGTGCTTTCCTTCCTGCAGTGTGCAAGTACGTGGCAGTGGAGCTGAAATCTGCTTTTGAGGAGACGGGCAAGACCAAGGAGGTGATCGACACCAAGTATGGCTTCCTGGATGGAAAGGGCTCTGCCGTCAAGTACACGCAGTCGTAAGTGAGAGTGGGACAGGTGGTCTGGTAACGTTGCTGCCTGCGGTCTGCAGAGCTGTGGGGCTTCAGGAGGCTGCGGGCAGCTCCTCTGAGAGAACCTAAACTGCACCAGGGCTGGTGGGGTGGGCAGGATAGGGCACCTGGGGGGTACTCTTTCTGCTTGGGGAGCCACAGAGAGCTCCCCCATCACACCGGCTGGGCTGAGGCTTGCCCAGTGCCCCAGCTGTTTGTGGGGGGCAGTGCCGAGCCTGAGCCTTCCCCATGTAGGGACATCCGGTTAATTGAGGTGATGGAGAACATTTGCAAGCGCCTGTTGGATTACAACCTGCACAAGGAGAGGAGCGGCAGTAACAGATTCGCAAAGGTGAGGGCTGTTCTCCAGTTCCCTCCTCCCTGCACCATCGGGGTGCCAATGGGGGTTCATCCTTCCCATCCCCTGGATCCCCTGCCAGTCCTAAACATACAAAGTTGTGCTGCCCCCCAAGTCAGGTCTGGGGTGCCCTTTTTGGGAGGGTTAGGCAGACCCCCACCTTTGCCTGCACAGAGGGAGTCAGGGGCTGTCATGCCTGTCTCATGTCTTTCTGTTGTTTGGGGAAGTGGGTTTGCAGAGGGGAACTTGCTCCCGCTTACCTCCTGGTAACAGTGATGCCCCAGGGACCCTGTTTTTGGGTGGCTTGCACGTATGCATGTCCCTGGGCAGGGTTGTGTGGCTGGTGCTGGGGGGGGACCAGGAGCCTGGCAGGAAGAGCACAGCTTCACCAGGCAGCACTGCTCCCCCAGGGCATGTCAGAGACGTTTGAGACCCTGCACAACCTGGTGCACAAGGGTGTCAAGGTGGTGATGGACATCCCCTACGAGCTGTGGAACGAGACCTCTGCTGAGGTGGCTGACCTCAAAAAGCAGGTACCCGACCTGGGTGGATTGGCCTTTGGTGGCTGCCATGGCCTTGTGGGCTGGAGCACAGGGAGTGTCTGGGGGTGCACAGCTGGGAACAGGGATGTCAGCAGGACCTGCTGTCCTGGTCCTGGTCCTGCCCTGGCAGCGTGTGGCTGGAGAAGGGCTCTCCTCTCTGTGCTAGTGCGATGTGCTGGTGGAGGAGTATGAAGACGTGATTGAGGACTGGTACAGGCACCACCAGACAGAGGACCTCTCCCAGTTTCTCTGCGCAAACCACGTGTTGAAAGGGAAGGACACAAGTAAGTCCTGGCTGCTCTAAGTCCAGGGGCAGCGCAGGCGTGCTGGGGAGGGCATGGGAGCCCTGCTGGGGTACCGGGGAGCAGGGAGGGCCTGCTTCTCCCTCAGGGCCCCCTCTGCCCCTCTTCTCTCCCAGGCTGCCTGGCAGAGAAGTGGACCGGCAAGAAGGGTGACTTGGCAAGCGTGGGGGAGAAGCAGAGCAAGAAAAAGAGCGGGAAGAAGAAGAAGAAGGTCTGGAAGGATGAGAGCGAGGGAGCTGCCAGCCTCCCGACTGCAGGGGAGGCCCTGGAGGAGAGTGGGGTCCAGGACGAGGCTCCGCTCACCCACAGCCTGGCCGATGAGCTGTAGGCCCACAGACCCCGCTACCAAAGGACAAGGGACTTATGTCGCGGCGTGAGCGACCCCGAGGTGCGATCCTGCGAACACGGCGGGGTGGTGGCACGGAGCTACCGACCCGGCCCGGTTGGGTGCTGCAGATACTGCCAGGCCGCGGGTGGTGCCCCGCTGCCGGCTCCCCGAACTGTAAATAAAGACGTTTTCCCCGGAACCGCCGCCCGTGCTGGCCTTGCTTCCCCTGCGCTGCTGCCCGGGAAGGGCGGGGGCTCCGCAGCTGCCCGGCGCGGCTCCGCCGGGGCGGCTGATGCGGGGCTGCCTTGGCTCCGGGCCGGCAGGCGGACGGACCCTGACCCCGCGCTCCGCCCGTGCAGGCGCGCCAAAGCCTGGGGGCGTGGCGGGAGCGGTGATTGGCAAGTGCCCAGGGGGAAGCGGTGAGCGGCGAGGCGGGGGCGGTGATTGGCAGGTGAGCAGGGGGGCGGGGGCGGCGGTG
>VXBJ01007605.1:40520-60450 GCA_013400055.1 Nycticryphes semicollaris
CACCCCCCCCGGGCCCCCTTGAGCTGCCCCCGGCCCCGCTGACAGCCGTGTCCCCAGGGTGGACTCCATCATGCTGCTCGAGGAGGGCTTCCAGGTGACCAGCGTCGACGCCAGTGACAAGATGCTCAAGTACGCGCTGAAGGAGCGCTGGGAGCGGCGCAAGGAGGAGCCCTTCGACCGATGGGGTGCGGGGGGCGTGTGAGGGCCGGGAGGGCCATGCGGAGACCAACACCCCACCCAGGCCTGGGGCCCTCTCCCCTGAGCCCTTCACGTCCCCAGTCCCTCGCCCTGCTCAGGCCCCTCACATGGGTGCCACTGGCTCGGTGGCCTTGCTGCAAGGCACCTGTCGGCACCAGCTGCTCGGCCAGCCTAGGCTGTGGCCCTCACCTGCCTGCTGGCCCCAGGCTGGATCTCACACCCGCAGAAGTCAAGGAAGGGTTGGGTGATGTTGGGGTGGGGTCTTGCATGAAGGGGAGGCTGTTGGGTTGGTGGGGTGTCCCTGCCCTCATCCCCTCACCTGTACTGCAGTCATCGAGGAGGCCAACTGGCTCACACTGGAGAAGGACCTGGAGAAGCCAGGGGACGGGTTTGATGCGGTCATCTGCCTGGGCAACTCCTTTGCACACTTGCCTGATTTCAAAGGTGAGTTGGGGCAGGTGGGAGGAAATGGGGGGGGATTGGAGAGGGGGTGGAGGGGTGGTGTTACCTATGCCCATGTGCACCATGTCTCCCAGCAGGCTAAGAACGTACCCTAGCTCATGCCATAAATGTGGCGGTGCCTTACTTATAGTCGTGTTGCTCCATTATGGCAAGTCTCCAGGGAGGCTGAGAACATGCCCCATTTCATGGCATGAGTGGGGCCATTGGGTCTTGTGGTGGTGGTGGAGCTGTGCATCTGTGTCATGTCTCTCTGGCAAGGCTGGAGACACACCCAGACTTGTGCCACAAGTGGGGTGGTCAGCTCCCCTGGTAGCATGCTCTGCCCCAGTGAGGCTGAGAACATACCTGAGCTCATACCATGGGTGGGGCTGTGGGTTCTCCAAGCTGAGACTGGGATGGGAGGGGGGGCAGCTCTGTGTGTCTGAGAGAGATGAGGCCCCCCATGGGCTGTGCTGCAGGGTGCAGCCAGTACCTGGGGACACCACGGTTTCCTCCCCAGGGGACCAGAGTGACCACAAGCTGGCCCTGAGAAATATCGCCAGCATGGTGCGGCCTGGTGGTGTACTGGTCATTGACCATCGCAACTACGATCACATCTTGGCTACAGGCTGTGCACCACCTGGCAAGAACATCTACTATAAGGTGAGTGGCTGACGGACCTTGCCCCGTCCCACTTCCCTCTGCCCCAACCTCAGCCCCCTGGCCCCAAGAGGGACAGATGGGGCAAGAAGCAGAGCTGTGCCCAGGCTGGGGCCACCAATTCCCCTGCAGGCCACAGCCATCCTCCTGTGGTCCCCAGAGCGACTTGACCAAAGACATCACCACCTCAGTGCTGCTGGTAAACAACAAGGCACACATGGTGACCCTGGACTACACAGTGCAGGTCCCCCCCACTGAGGCAGGGGCAGCCCCGGAGCTGAGGTGAGAGGGACCATGGGGGTGGCTCCTGGCATTGCAGGAGGGGAGGGTTGGCCCTGTGACCTACTGACACCCCCACCCCCCCCAGTCTCACCACCATTGCCTCCTTGCAGCAAGTTTCGGCTCTCGTACTACCCACACCAGCTGGAGGCCTTCACAGCCCTGCTGAAAGGCGCCTTCCAGGGGAAGTGCCAGCACAGCGTCCTCGGTGACTTCCAGCCCTACACACCGGGGCAGGCCCATGTCCCCTGCTACTTCATCCACGTCGTGAAGAAGACAACCTGAGGGGGCTGGGGACATTGCCGAGAGCCGCCTTGGAGCACCCTCCCATTAATTAAGACCACTCATGACAGCTACCAGAGCCCGTGGTCCGTGTGTCCATGTGTCTGTGTATGGGTAGGGTACAGAGCAAGGGGAATGGCCACAGCCACCTCAGAACACCCAGGGAAAGTCATACCCAGCCTGGGAGTGGGGGTGGGTGCAGGCACAGCCTCACCCCCAACATCCCCTCCAGGTACCAGTCATGCCTGTGGTGTGGGGTTCAGGGCCCCCTCTGAAGTAGACCAAGGGGGAGCAGGCTCCTGGATGATTGCACATCCCTGCTGAGCCCACTGCAACTGGTGGTGTCCTCTTGCACATCCTCCTCCCCAACACCCCTCTGCTGGGGCTACTGGGGCAGGGCAGCTCCACACCCCCCACCAGTGCTTTTGCTGTGGCCACAGCTCCCGCTTTGCCCGCCCTGGGGAAGGAGGTGGTGGCTAGATGTGGTCAGGGACAGCTCTGCCTGAACATGCTCAGCTGCCAGCGCAAGAGCAACAGGGCTTGAAGCATGTTATCAGCCTGGGCTTTGTGCAGGAACGCCTGCAGCTGCTGGACAACCAGGCTTGTTGGGGGGAGCTGGTCCTCAACAGCCACGCTTGGCTCAGGGACATGACTAGGGGCAGTCTTGGGCCAGCGCCTGGGAGCAACAATCCCTTAGGCCTCTGGCTTAATGTGCCCATGAGCCACCTGAGCAGCTGCAGGGACCCGGCAGAGGCAGCCAGTGGCTAGTGGGCTGCCACACACGGCTTGAGTGGGGATTCATTTGGCATTCTTGGAAAAGGCCAGGAAGCGAGGCCATAGCGGGAGGCAAGACAGGACAGGTTAGCACAGACGGGGCAGCTCTGGACTGCTCCAGCCAAGGGCTGAGTATTTCCAAGGCCAGAGCCCTCCCTCTTCCCATTACAAGTTCTTACTAGTAGCCAGTGGGAATCCCCCCTTGCTTCCACTTGCCCAGTTGCCCAGTGCCTCCACGAAGAACTGGGCTCCCTCAGCAGAGAGAGCTCAGCTCCCAGCTGAGCAAACCTTGGCCTCCTCAGCCGCCTTGGGCTCCAGCCATTCTGGCAACCTCTGCCAGACAAGGGTAGCCCCAGCCCCATCTGCACGTATGCTCCCTCTACCTGCAGGACACCAATTTCTTTGCAACACCCAGCCCACCTAGGGACTTCCAGGGACTTTCCCAAGCCCACAGAACACATCAGCAAGCAAAGACGTGAGGCTGGGCAGTGAATACCTAGTGCCAAAAACCTGTATTTATTCCACGTTGAGCCCAGGCCAGTGGCAGCAGTACCTTGTGTCCTGCTGCCCTCCAGCCAGTGCCCCTCACTGGGGGCTGACACCCAACAAGCAACTGCCTCCAAGCACCCCTCCTGCTGCCAAACTGGGTGCACCCCCACCAATGCTCTGTGACCTGCGGAGACAATCCTACATTGCCCACAACCACGAGACTTGGCATAGTGAAGTCACCCCAGCCACCGCCAAGCGCTCCCCGAGATGTGAGGGCCCATTACAGAACACGCCACCAGCTTGGCTAAGCAGAGAAGTGCTTTCACTGGTCTTTGGCTCAAGAAACTGGGCAGCCACTTTTTCACCCAATCTCAAAAGAAGAGAGTCCAGGAGATACCAGAGAACAGGTGGGTGCCTCTTTGTGCCTGTTCTCTTGCACCCCTTAACACACCATCCCCATCACTCTTCCAGTCCCGTCTCTGCTGAGCGTTAGCAGGTAGCAAACTTCTGCTGGATGATTCTGTACCTGAGAAGTTCCTGCTCAGAGACTGATGGCTGCAACCTCACAGCAGCCTGCAGGAAGTCCTCCATGGTCAGGATCAGAGCAGAGCTCTCAGTGTCCAGCCCTGCATGAAAGAGAGAACAGGAAAAGGCTGAATGCCCAATGCAGGATGGGGGTGGCAAGATCCAACAGCCCCCACTGCAGACTGGAACAAAAACCTGTGCCTCTCTTCTTCCCCCTGGGTCTTGGCACTGGAGGTGAAGATGATCACATCTGCAGGAACTGTCTGCCAGTAACCCAGAACCCAGCGTTTAGACATGGTTCCAAAGCTGTTGAGACTCTTCTCACAAAGCCCAGTTAGTTACTGGTAGTGGTAACTCTTCTCTCTGCCCCTGTGCTGAGCCACCCCAACCTGTGGGACAGGTAGGGTCCGGGCTCCTACCTTCCTCCATCCATTCCACCTTGCGTTTAACAGCGCACATCATGGCGTCTGAGCACAGGGCGTAGATGTCTGCTCCCGTCAGCTGAGCTGGGCATTTTTCTAGGATGGTGGTGAGGTTCACGGAAGGATCCAGTTTAAACCTGCCAAGAGAGAAAACTGCAGGTGTAAAAGCCACAGAAAAAACAGAGCAGGAGAGAAGTGGCAGCCAGTGGGACTGGGCAGGAAGAATTGGAGGCCCCACGTTGGAGGCTGCTTCTGGACTGTGCTCTGCATGCTCAAAAAAATATCAAAGGTGTTTGCTTATTTGTTTTTTCAACATAGTCGATTCTCTTAGTCCTCTCACCTGCTAAGTAGGATCAAAGGTAACTTTGAGTTCTCACTCAGAAAAATTAAGTGCTCCACATGCCTGGGAACAGCCTACAGCCAGGGCTGGATAAGAACATGTTTAATTACAGACAGCACAAACCACTGTAACACCAAACCACCCCATCGGAGCCACGCTGCAGACAGTGAGCCTCCTTCAGCATGAAGAGCAGCACGGTGCTGAAGGGTACGTCAGCCAAGCCACATGGCTCGCAGCCAGCCAGCCCACGCTCTCACCTCTCCTGGCACCTTATCCTCAAAAGGCAGCAGCAATCACAGCTCCCCACAACAGAAAAACTTTCTGCAGAGCCATTCACAGCTGCTCACCCAGCTGTGGTGCGTGATACCTCTGCACCTCAATTCCAGGGATTACTTTTCTCCCTCCAGAGAGATGCTCTGAGAATCTTAGAGCAGCTGGGGAAGCAGCCAAACCCTGCTGCTTGGTGATCCCACACTAGCAGTGTTGGGAACAGAGCATGGGCTGGACACCCCTCATCATTGCAGGAGAGGCACTGAGACTGCTAGAGCTGCCTTCACCTTTGATCCTGGAAACAGCAGGAAATGTACTAGGGGAACCCATACAGGAAGCAAATGGGAGTTTCCTGCCACGTTGGTGCACTGCAGTCCCATCACACTGTTAGGATCTGGCTAAACTCCTCAAGAAAAGTATGTGGGCACAGTGACTGGAGAACTCTATCAACCCTTACACCCAGACAACCAGCCAAGCTGCTCCCATCTTGCAGGAAAACCAGCCCCAGTTCTGCTTCTGGAAGTTGCCACATCCTCTTTCCCTATCTGCTGGCTGTAGGTCAGCAACTCAGGTGCTGCCCAGGGCTCAGACATGAAGCCAAGCTGAGGACCATTATGCACCAACCCCAGGAAGTCTGCAACCCACTGGAGGGTGGTGGAAGGCTGCTGCAAGAGCACAGGGTCACTCACTTCCTGGTGATGGCACTCAGCACCTGCAGCTGTGACTCCCGGTCTTCGTTTATGCCCACATATACCAGCTTGTCAAACCTGTCAGCAGAGAGAAGAGACAGTCAAGGGCCAAGACAAACCTGCCACCGGTGCTCAAACCTGTGCAACTGAACCTGAAGGGTGGCCCTGGGGCAGCTCCTTTTCCTGCCAACTTTGTGGATGACACATAGCTTTGGGGGAAGCAGTCAATGTGATGGAGGGCAGGGCTGCTCTTCAGAGGGGCCAGGGCAGGCTGCAGAAAGAGGCTGACAGGAACCACATGAGTTCCAACAACAGCAGATACAAAGTCCTGCCCCAGGATGGGCAAGCTGCAAACATAAGGACAGGCTTGGGGAACAGTCTCAGTGGAAGGAACATGGTGGGGACACAGTCCAGCTCATCGCTGCCTGAGGAAATTTTTGGAACTACCCTGGAGTTAGGCAGGGTAGGATATGACATACCTGCCCGGCCGGAGCAGAGCCGAGTCCAGGAGGTCAGGCCTGTTTGTAGCTCCAATGACAAATACTTCTCTGGTGGAATGAAGGCCATCAAGCTCAGCCAGGAGCTGTGAGACGACTCTGCAGGAAGCAAAACAAGACGCTCACAACTGGACCTTGGCAAGTGACCCACTGTCACCCTCAGCCACCAGATGAAAAAAGGAATAAGCAAGGCCACTGACAGGTCTATGTCTTGGACTACAGCTTGTATTTCTCTTCCCTGAAGATCCCTGACACAGCCACCCAGAATTCTATGTTAAAGTGCAGCCAGTGAGTGTGTGAGCTCATTGCAAAGTGAGTGCACACCTCTGCTACGAAGACAGTCCTTCCGGTGTGAGCTTGGCCTTGCGACCTGCAGGATGGCCACATGCGTTTATACTTATCATCAGACACTGCAACACAGATCAGATGTACGTAGGAACATGGCCATGGCTCAGGTTCCCCATTCACATGTGCTGGCTGATCAGTACGTGGTACTGCCCAGCAAGTTAGGCTGCAAGACTGCCCTGTCAGTGCATGCTGGGAACACTCTGGCAGACCACTGTCACTGACAACCAGTCCTCAGGGCGGTGAATGGCACATGTTGTCAATCTAGTTCTGTGGCCACAGGGCTCAAGCTGGTCTGGCAGCACAGTGCTTCAGTGCTGCACAGACCTCCTGGAATGGGGGTATCTCTATCAGGTTCTGGGATCACCCGAGGCAACCAATGGGTACCATACCCAGCCCCTTCCCAGAGCCACTGGTTTGTGGGCGTGGAGAGGAACACTTGGGGCACATGGTGTCATTAGAAAACTGCAAAATCCCCATGGATGGAGAGGAAGGCTGGATGGGGACTATCAGCTCAGCAGAAGAGGCCTAGGGGAAATAACCCTGCTTCTGGGTTATCTCCAAGCTGTACATATTTTGCTTCTACCAGAAGCAGCTGAAAGGTTTCCCACCACAGGAAAACAACAGCTAATAGGAGAAGAGCATGACAGGGGTGTGAAGGATGACCTTGGAGAGGCCAAAGGGAGCAGCTGGCAGCCACAGAAGCAGCTGGAGGGGACTCTGTCTTAACCAAATGTTTGCACAACAGGCTTGGGCAATCAGGAATCTGTGGCAATGCAAACAGCAGTACTAATGTCCATCGAGAAGAGACAGGCCATGCAGAGGAGCTGAAGGGAGCAGGGAAGAGAAAGGAAGAGAAAGAGAGTTGGGATGGACTCTGTCTCACAGGACAATCCTGTGCATCCCCCCCCACCTGAGACAGGTGTGCTGCTCTCCCAAGGACACATAATACTCACTCACCTGTCCATGACACCCCCCGAATCTCCACTCCGCCCACGACTGGGAGCCAGGGAATCCAGTTCATCAAAGAAGATAATGCAGGGAGCAGCTGCCCTGGCTCTGGCAAATACTGGGAGGAGACAGCACAAAAGGTGAGAAAGGCCTGGAGGAGCAGTCAACAGCAGCAGGACCTGCTACATCAACAGCAGAGAAGAGTAGTGGATGGAAACCACAGCTGCTCCTGCCTGAGGGGCTTGCTGGGGGGAGGGACAAGCAGCACCCCAGCATAATGGGCCCTGAGGCTCAACTGTGTCTCTGAGGGGCTGACATCCCATCCAGAAAACCAGGGACAAGAGTGAAAGGCACAGAGAAAACAGGAGAGGAGAGAAAGCTACTGCAAGGCAGGGAACAGACTGGGTGTAGGAGAGAGTTGGGGTTTTGCCCTTGCGGGCAGCTGTGGGTGGAAGTTGGGAAGAGGGGATTAAGCACTACAGAAAAGCCCCATCTTCCCACATGTAGGAGCAGGAGGCATCTGCTCACCGTTACGCACATTCTCCTCGCTTTGGCCAACGTACATATTGATCAGCTCTGGCCCTTTCACACTACGGGGAAGGGAGAAGGAGCCAGTTAGACCATGCCCATCCGCTGCCAAGAGATAGTACCATTGCGTGAACCCTTGCTCTTCACCTAAGGAATGTCATGGCACATGTGGTTGCCACAGCCTTTGCCAGCAAAGTCTTCCCTGTCCCTGGAGGCCCGTACAGCAGCAGACCAGAGCGGCACAGACCCAGTGACAGCAGCTCCGGGTGCTCCAGGGGCAACTGAATAGTGTCCAAGATCTCCTTCTTCACCTCCTGGAGTCCACCAACATCCTGCCAAGACACAGAGGGGATCTGCCAAGAGAAGGAGAGTCCCCGTCAGCACTTCTTCCTGAGCCTCAAGCAAGCCTGGGGAGCTTCTTCTCCAGTGAGGTACTAGTCATCAGCCCCTTGTGCCACCAGCTGTGTGTGGCTATACAGCAAGTCAGCCCCCACGCTACACTGCCCATCCCAGCTGTGGGATCCCCCAGCATCCACATTTCCCTTCTCCTGAGTTTTGCAATGGGGAAAACAAACTGGGCGTGTCCCCAAGCAAGCTGCCACCTTGTCTCCAGTCCTTGTTGCACCTCGTATCACCTCTCAGTGAGAATACCTCAGGGAAAGTATCTGCCAGGGTTGCCTACAGCTTTGTGGGGAGAGAGCCCTGCTGCAGACAGCCCTGGGACACATGAGGGAAATTAAAAAGAAGGGAAAAAAATAAATAAAAAGAAAGAAAGCCGGACCTAGCAATTATGAGCTACTTGTGTTCAGGGTACCATGTCCCCCGGGGTGGTAATACTGTGCAAGAACTTCACACCAGAATGACAAAACCTGGGCTACTAGGAAGCTCTGTCATTTGAAGGAGGATGTGAGAGACAGCCATCCTGGAGGACACTGTCCAGAAAACTGGCTGCTTTTGAGAGGGGGATGGAAGAATAAAGTCCATGGATGCTTAACAAGATGAGGTCAACTGCAAACATGTTAAGGGTCATTGCAAAGAGAGGAAAGACAGCAAACTTGAGAAGGGTGAGCCATGCCACTTTCGTTATTTTATGCTGAGCAAAGCAATCTCAGAGGATGCTTCTGCTCTGCTCACAGCATTAGAAATAGCAGGAATGCCACAGCCTGCATGACAGATCCTCCCAAAAGTCAGAGCAGCTCTCCTGGAAACATGCAGACAAAGCAAAGCCTGAAAACACTTCCCCACAGCTGCTGGCAGGGTGGGGAACAGGTGCCAGTACAAACAGGGAGTTTAAAAATAGGCCAATGCAAAATTCTTTCTCCCCTCAGCCAATTTGGCTCTCCTTCCTTCACTGCTTGAGATGATGTTATCTCATGCTATTTCTCCAGCTGTCCAGCAAGTCTACTAGGAAAAGCAGGTCAGACAAGATAAGGATTTCCAGGAAAAAAAAAATAAAAATCTTTTCAAGCAAAAGGTCACAGGCTGAAGAAGTAGTCTTCAGTGCCAATGAATGGAAGAATTGCCTCCCCCTGCACTCCTGCTTATACTGCCTCACTAGAAACAGATCTACAGACATTGGCATGGGAGCTGGAAAACTGCAGCTAGCCTGTTTTCAGGGGAGAACATCATTAGTCTAGGACACGTCACAGCTGCTGCTAACAATTGGAGGTTTGAAATTAGTTGTCTCTAGCAGGCTCAACTGTAATTGCAAACAAACTTGTGCCTAACCAGAAAAAGCAAACAGGGAATTGAAAGTTTGCTATGTTCAGAGTATCCAGGTCTGCTAATGGGCTTTCTGAACTGCAGCCAACTACTAAGAAATTGATAAAGGATTGTAAAATGCAAAGAAATTCAGCTCCCATTCAGGCAGCTCACTGTCAAGCATACTCTGTGGTTATTATTTGTCTTACAGCAAACTTGGCAAACACACCTCAAAGCAGAGCTCGTTTCAGTCTCTAGTAAATTTATGAATTAAGTCCCGAAGTAGCTCCTGTATGATGACACCAGCAAGGCACCACTGCAAGTGGGTGGCTGGGGAAGGCACCAGAGTAACTGCTCCAAGGCCAGTGTTCCCTGTCCTGTGCTGAGCTCAGTCATTCGCACTCGAGAACGTGTAGAAGAGGCTCAAATCACTTCGCTTGGTCCTAACACCACATTACCCAGCAAAAAGTCACCCCAAATGCTGTTCCCCTGGGTGCTGAGCTGCCAGAGGCAGATCACACCCCTCCTGAAACTCTGCTAGTTTTCTCTGACACTCTGTGTCCTTTTCTCTGAAGAACCCCCAAGCTCTTCAAAGTGCCCAGCTGTCTGAAAAGCCTGTGCCAGCTCAAGCAATGTCTGAGGCCAGGGATCAAGTACAATGCTTCTCACACACATGGGGAAACTCCTTCACCAGCTTGTGCCCCAGCCTCTCCGTTCTCATACACCAGGTGGCTGGAGAGACCTCCACGAGGCAGCCAGCCTGTGGTTGCCTTCACCTCTTGAAAGGCTAAGCGACGCAGCTGGCACCCCTATGGCACTAGCCAGTGGAGGGATCTCCAATTAGACCAAATTCAAAGCCAAGAGGATGAAAAAGGGAATTCATGGAAAGACAGAGCAGAAAGTCACAGGCTAAAGCACAGTCCTGTCCAGCAAGGTCTGCAAAGAGGTACTGAGCCATGCAGCTCTAGAGAACCAACCCTCCTTCCTCTGCTCCAGCTTCCTACCTTTGGGGCTCCCACTGCCTGTGAATGGGCATCATGCAGTTGATCCAGCGCAACACTAAAATCCTCCTCAAGCACCGGGAACCCAGCAGTGCAAAAATCTCTCTCCACTTCCTCGTTCAGTCCACCTGGAAAACTGGTGAGGAAAGAGAAAGGAAGGACTCAAGCTCTGCTCCCACTTCTTGTAATTCCTTTCATGCTGGCTCTAGCCCCTGCCCTCCCCCATCTACTGCCCTGTTGCCTGTGCTACCTCAAGGCCTGGATGCGGGTACAAGCAGCCCGGCTGCTGTGGGACAACAAGGCACAGAAATCTCCCAGCACAAAACCCTGTAAATGCGGAAACAAACAGCATCAGTTCAGTCCCTGACCACAGCTCCAGCTTAGGCCATAAAAGGTGTATTGGGAAAAATTCCTCACAAAGCTGGTCTTTGAGCCTCTGTGCCCTAGTTAAAGGCTTCAGCTTTTTTTTTTTTTTCCTATTGGTTCCGTCTTCTAGCAGAACTAAGCATCAACCAACACCTCTGCAAAAGGCATGCAGTCCTTAGGCTATGGTTGACTCTGCAGTTAAAGAGCAGTTAGAGAGAAAATCTGAGGACCAGGATTAACCACTGAAGAAGCTGAGTAGGCTGTGGGAATTGCCCCTTTTCCCCAGGGCCAAGTAGAGGAGGTTGGCCCAGCACTCCTGTCCTGCCCATCTCCCCAGGGGAGATTTAGATTAGATGTCAGGAAAAACTTTTTCTCTCAAAGAGTAGTCAGGCACTGGAATGACCTGCCCAGGGAGGTGGTGGAGTCACCATCCCTGGTGGTGTTCAAGAAGCATCTGGACAAGGTGCTACAAGACATGATTTAGTAGCTTAGCAGGTAGTATTGGAGATAGGACGGTTGGACTAGATGATCTTGTAGTTCCTTTCTAACCTTGTGTTTCTAGATTTCTACACGCTACTGTGGTTTCACTTACTGCAGTCCTGCGGGCCAGCTTGGACAGGCTCACTTCTTTGCCCAGAGGCAGACTGGCAGTCAGCATGCTCAGCATCAACCTCCTCTGCTCTTCCGTAGGGGCTTCAATTTTCACCTCGTGAAAGAAAGCAGTCTGCACATCCACAGGAACATCCTGGGGTTTGCAGGTTGTGCCGATCACCAGAACAGGGTGACTGTCGGTAAAAGATCAATAGTGCACTGACTCAGCTCTATGGAAGCTTCCCTCTTACATTACTATCAACCATGCCACATTGCTCTCCAATGGCTGAGAAATGTGCGTATTGGCCAAATGTCTTGCAGCCACCCTCCTCCAGCTTGCCCTTGAACTGCTTTGTGAGCTCTGTTTCCAAGTCAAGGCCCTTCAAAAGGCATCTTATTTCTTTACTGGATGTCTCCCTCCCTGTGCCCTGGTACTTGTCATCAGCCTCAAGATTCTCCCAGGCTCCAACTCCCTTCCGGGATCCCTGCACCCCTTGGCATGTCTCACAGCCAACACATCGGGTTTGCTCATCCGAGCAAGACAGGAACCAGCTTCAGACAACAAAGCTTCCCAATTCCCTTGGCCACTAAGCTGGAAGAACAAGTGCGCTCTGAAGTAAACACAGCAAGTCTGGGAGAGACTCCACCGGATTGAAAATAAAACAGGGCACATTAGCAAACAGTCACCTTGATGTAATAGTGTCTGCTGCCCTAGGAATGTCAGAAGCAGCCAACCACTGCAGGTGCTCCTAACAAACATGCAGAGTCCGTACCTCAGTGATGAGTCTCTGTCCAACAGCAGATGTCTCAGTGTAGCAATGACTCTGGCATCCTCTCCTAGCCTGTCCCGGTCTCTGCCAAGCACCTCGATGTCTTTCAGCAGGAGCACACACGGACAATATTGTTGGGCCTGGGTGAAAGCCATCTGTACTTTCTCCTCTGTGGCCCCACTGGTGTCACTGCACAAACTAACGCAATCAACCTATGAGACAAACCACACAACACACAGTCTGCAGCAGTTGCAACAGGAGAAGTTGGGGGACCCAGGAAAACGTTCAATTCCACAAAGCCTTCCAAGGGCAATTCATAGCTGAAAAGAGATCTAAGTGAATGTTTTCCAGACACACACTCAGGACATATTCAAAACAGACACATTCAGGACTCTCTGGTATGAAAAAATGTCTGTTTCTTGCTTCTCTGCGGGAGGTGAGAGGGGCATGAGGGTCTTGGCTGAAAATGAGACCAAGGGACAGGAGATGTTGATACAGTAGATGTCATGGCTCAGCAAGCAAAGCTGGAAGAGATAGGAGAGCTGTGGAAGAGGCCAAGACAGGGAGAACAAGGTGTCTCAGAGGAACGGTGCAAAGAGCAGAGGGGAAGGCTCAGAAAACTGTTCAACCCAGTGCCACAGAGGCTCAAAGCGCAAGAGGAAGGTAAGGGAGAGAAAAAAAGTTAGAAGTGGCTAGGGACCCAGACACTGCTTACAAAGTAAACATTTGATCAAGTAATCTAAACAGGAGAGGTGACTGGTGAGCCTTGAACAGCAGCTTGAATGCTGCTGCAAACAGGCAGTGCTGCCTCCTGGTGCTGCTACACAGAGGGAGCCAGACCATCTTTTGGATTACCCGGGCCTCATCCTCAGAAAGGGTAGCTTGGAGTAGGGAGAACACCTCAAGAGCTGATGTAAAAGCTAAGGACAGGGACGCAGAGCCAAGGAACTCCTGTGCTCCATGTACTGTAGACAAAAACAGGAGTTAGGTTTGTGAAGGCACAGCCAAAAGGCAGCAGTATCTGTATGCAAGAACAGAAGGGCAGAAAGAAAGGACAAAAAGCTGCTGATGGTCCACGGTGTAGATTACAATGGAAGAATTATTGTGTCCTGGTAGGAGAGCAGGCAGATCAGTCAGAGGAAGGGAACAGAACGTGGAATGGTAACATAAGCATTGTAGTAAGTGAGAAAAGGAGGGGAGAATGTAAAAGCTAGGATAGGAGAATAAGATGGACAGGAAATAGCTCTGGCTTCAATAGTAAGAGTCTTAGTCCTTAAAAGCAGCACACAAGGCCAAAACCTCGCACATCACACTAGAACCCGAAGCCACCAGCCAGGACACGGCAGTGCTCCCAAACACATCCAACACATGAATTTGAAAGTACTGTGAAGTCTCTGCAACCTTGTACTGGATTCCCAAGAGCTACAGTGCATCTGCAGAAGAGTAAGAGCTCAGCACCACTAAGCATCATGTCCAGAAGATTGAGCTCCACAGCAGCTGGCCAATTCTGTATCCATCTCCCCCACTGACCCACTGTTACAGCTTTACTCAGATAGAAAAGAACAGCTAAAGAGAGTAACATCAACCTAACAGGACCCAACTTCTTAACAGAAGAAAACCCAAATATCCAAAATGTGTAGCTTGTTTTCTATAAGCTTACTCTAAAAATACCTGCAAAAAAAAAAAAAAAAAGAGCAAGCCTATGTTTCCCTTCCACAAAAAGGAACCTTCCAGCCCTCTTCTTTCCATCTTTCTTCTTCTTTCAAGTCTTTTCAGAGTTTCAGAAACTCTCCAAGAAAAGTCACCACATGACTTCCAATCCTCTCACTTTTGAAAACATAACTCCACAGATTCAAGAAGATTAAAGAATTTGTAGGATACACACAGACTGACAGAGTGAACAAAAGGAGTGTGCAGAAGGAAAACAGAATTTTTAACAAGTCAGTGAAGACTGCTTTGGTGCCCAGAACCTCCGGTGTTGGACAAAGACAGGGGCTAGACCTCATTTTGGCCATGAAACTTACCCAATACAGCCACAGCTGTAGGAATGGCTGTACTGATTCAGACCAAGAGTCCATTTAGGCCATTATTTTGTCTCCAAGCATGACCACAAATGGCTGCTTAAGAAAGAGTAAGAACAGAGTAAGCACATATAACCCTCTGTGCTCAGTACTTTTCCAGGCACCTACCATTGCCACCAAAATGGATTTTCCCAGTCAGGTGTGATTTCATAACAATAGTTTTCTCTTCCAAATACTCTTATGTACATAAACAACCATTCCTTTTAGCTTCTCTTTTCCCACTAGCTCCACCTCAGAGCCCCAGACCACATGGTGGCACAGAGAAAAGTAAACATTTTCCACTCTGATGACCACTCAAGATCTTGTAAACGTCTGTCAAATTCTCCCCAGGTTCTCTGTTTTTTCATGCTGGAAAACCTGTTCAGCTGTTCACCACACAGAAACTGGTCTAGACCTCTGATCTTCCCCAGTGCCTTACTCTAATTTTTTTTTCCTGTTCAGCTTTATGCTTTTGCGATGGAGAGATTGGAACTGTGCACAACATTCAAGCTGTGGCAAGACAGACCTGCACAGCAGCGTATCTACTCTCAAGTTTGTTTCCCAAAATATGATCTGATTTTTGACACATATGGAAAACAGAGCCCAAGTTTTCATGGAGTCACTGACATAAAATCAAATTCATGATACTGACCAGTGACAATCAGCTCAAAATCTATCATTTTCCATGTAAAACTAACTACAGGGAATTTTACCTGTCATTTCACTGCTCAGTCACTTGGTTTCATTAAAGTTCTCTCCTTTCTCTTCCCTTTAATATCTTAGTTATCACCAAGCCATCACATCCTACTTCATCCCCTTTCCCAGGCCATTTCTGTACTCCCAGTGCAGACGCCCACAGAGCTCTGCTAATTGTCAAGACTCATCAACTACTCCTATCCCATTCCCAAACCTTAAACAGCACTTTATCCATGACAGGACCTTCACACCCAACCCACCACCACTCAGTTTCTCAAAGAGCCTTGCAACACCCAAGTAGACTATGTTAGTCAAGTTACCTTCCCCACATGCTTGGTAACACCTTCAATAAACTTTCTGACAGAATTTCCCATTGCAAAAACTACATGAATTCTTCACAAGTGCTGAAGTCAAGTCATTCCAGACTGCTAACTCTATCCTTCGCCCTCACCTGCTACTGGTTTGTGCCCTTTGAGGGATGCCTCTTGTTTCCACCAACTGCCCTTTCCCTGCTGTTCACCTGTTTTGTCTTCCATTTACTTTTCTCAGGCCCATCCCAATGCAATCTACGCAGCAGCCTCATGCTGAGCAGTGGTGTCCCTCAATTCACCTCCTCCGCAGATGTAACATTTTCTTATCTTGGCTGACTTTTTCTTTCTAAAGAAATCTCCTTTTGGTGTTGTTTCTTTCAAAAGCCAAGCACTGCTATGGAATATTTGGAAGTTTCTTTTGCTCTTTTTGGGGGGTGGTGGTGAATGCATACACAGCTACAGGGCAGCTCTTTTACAGGCCATGAGATTTTGAACCAGATCTCGCACACATGCCATTATCAAACTAAGGGCTGCATTTCTTTTCTAGACTTCCTACCCAGCTAGAGACCTCAGCATCATCCCTGCCTCACTTTCCAACATGCCTTTTGCCCAGCCTATGCAGGGACAACTGAAAACACCCAATGCCACAGCAATTCCTGCCCTCATCACTTCTCCAACTTCTCTCAGTATATTTTAATTACAGTCACCCTCTGGGGTATAGTACCAACTCAAGGCTCTAGCAAATGACAGGAAGTCAGTCTGCTGAAATACTACCATGTATTGCAGTACCTGTAGAGTACCTCAGACTGACAACAATAATAGCAAAAGACAGTAAAGAAAGGTACAAATGCAATCCCTGGGCCCAGAGATCTCCAAATTACTGATTCCAGAGCACTGGAGGGTACACAGCAGAGGAAACATCTCTTCACGCTCACGGTCTCTTCCTGAACATCTGTTACTGGCCAGTCTCAGACACGCGCCAGGGGGCTAGACAGACCTTTAGGCTGATCCAAATGGTTGTTCTGAGGTTCTGCCCACCAGCAGTCATAATCCATGCCAGAGCGAGCTGCTAAGCTCAACGTGCTCAGACTCCTTTTGTCTGCCTGTGCACAAAGGAGCAGCTTCTGTGTAGCCTCATGTCATGGTTGCAGCAGGGGAGTTGGTATGGCTAACTTAAAGAAGTTTTCCATAATTCTTCGTGTGTTGTACATCCACCAATCAACTGACTGCAGGAGGAATTACCTTGAAGAGGTGGAGGTTGAGGCAGCTACACACAACTCTGACAGCCATCAGTTTCCCACTGCCACTTGGCCCTGAGAGGAGAACGCTGCCAGCTCCGCTCAGTACTCTTGCCCTGTAACACAAAGGCAGCTTTCCCAGTGACTGGGGATCAGGCTCTCAGCAATCCCAGGGCTTGCTAGAAGGAATTTTAACTCACGGACTGTTCAGATGAGGTCGAAGAGCATCACAGAGCTGCTTCACAACATCAGAAAGGCCAGCAGGAGACAAACTGCTCCAGAACTCGTGGCTGTTATAGGCTGGGGTAGATGGGACTGCACTGTTTGTTGAACCCACCTGTGAGGAAGGGAAAATAGCACTCTGTGGAATAGCACCTAGAAAAGACACGTAAAAAAGTAATAAATTCTGTCCTGAAATGCCATTTTTCAATGGCAGGAGACACAAGCCTCCACAGGCACCTTCGTCACCCATAGTGCAACCTCAGTCTCAGATCTCCTGTACACCCTCCCAGCTCTCCACTGATATCTTACCAGATAGACAGAGGTGTTCTGAGTGTTCACCAGGTAACCCTCAGACTGCTCGCCTTCCACCATGCCTAAAATCTTCCTCACTTTGAAGTAAAGCTCTGGCCACCTAAGGGAAAAAGGTGTTAAAATTGTTGAGTCAAGATCTTGAAGACAGGAACAATACAGCTGTCAAAATGACAGCTGAAAGGCACAGGTAAGCAGAGACGCTCTTGCCCTCTTCCAGGACCCACACGGATCTTTTACAGACACCTCTGTGCTGTCTAGCCAGACAGACCAACAGAACTATCAACAATTACAGCTTCTGCCGGTGGCTTCAGTCCACAAGTATGGCTGTACTAATCTTATTTCACCTAAGAGCTCAAGACATTCTCTTTTCTGCCATTGCTGCCTTCACTACAACACTGCAGAGATTCACCCCCAGCATCTAAAATCTTACAGCACAGAGTCCTCTGGGCTGCAGACTAGGACTCAACCAAACACAATGAAAGTCTTACAAGCATCCTGTCCTGGACACCTCACAGGAAAAATGCTTCCTCCTACGCTGATATTCCACTGGACAGATTAAGGAATCTACAGAGGTTTCCTCTGGGATTTTCTCCACCCTCTGAATAACTGTACCACTTGCACAACAACAGTTCCAAGCTCTTTAGGTCTTTAGCATGAACTCTGCTGTCTTCTCTGGCTTGCCAGAGGGTTAATATATAAGTCCACAAATGGAAGACTTGTGCCTCCTACAGTCCAGCCTCCCTCCAAGAAACAGCCTAGAAAATACTCATTGTAGTTGGCTACAAAACTGTTAAATTTTAAAATACATAGAGCGGAGCTGAGCAGTGTTACAACATGGCACTAGTACATCCTGCATAAATGATTCAAGGTAATTCTTTGCATCATGTGCTTTGGTTGCCTGTGGCAGTTCCCTCAGTGACACAGCTGAAGCATTTATATTAACACCAGCAAAATCTCACTGCAAGCACCCCTGCTCTGATACAAATGTGACTTTCCTTTAGCACAGAACTGTGCTAATTGGTGGCCACACAGAAAGTTATTCTAACATGAACTGTAAGGGCTTATAATCATACTTTGCTGTTTGTCAGAAATTGACAAACCCAGCTTCCACTTTGCTTTCTTCATGCAGCACTAGCTGTCCTCAGGCAGCTCTTCTTCATTATTTTTTCCCCCCATGAGTTTCTCCCTCTCTTTTTCCTATTTTCCCTCCATGACTATTTGAGCGAACTAAGGGAGACCTCCCTCTTAGCTGCAGCCTTCCATAATCCAACAAAAACATTTCTCTCTTTCCCCTAAAATAAGAGGCAAATAAAGTCCAAACTCCAGTGACAGATGAGAATGGAATAAACCATCCTGTTTCAGGAGAGTCAAAAGTGAAAAATTTCTTTTCCCTTGCAGTACCCATGTAATGTAATAAGAGTCACAGTTTGTTGCCACCTACCTTAGGAATTTGTCTGCATTTACTTCTAAAAACTCAGCATAGCCAAACGTTGGAACACATAGGATGTCTCCCTCCTGGACAAGCCTACATAAAATAACAGGAAATTTCACCAGTGAGAGTAAATCCTTCTGGTTGTGTGCTCTCCTTATCCCATACCACATGCATATTCACAGAAAAGAATGTTGCTATTCCTAATGACTCATTTCTTTCCTGTAAATAAAACTATAAATATTCATGTAAAGATTTTGCATGCACTGGATGTGAGTAGGCACATCCAAACTACGAAGAGGAACCTTCTGGGAATGGTAAAGATGAGTGCCATTGAAGTGCATCTCTCCCAGACAAAATAGCTTTCTTATCCCTGGAACAGCTGAGGATAATTCCAACAGCCAAATAAAAGAGGCTTGGGGACAGGTGTCATATGAGATGGCAACACATCCATTTTCCCGATTGCTCAACTTCATTCAAAGCTGAAAACTGGGGCTGCAAACATGCTCCAGAATGACGGTTTGTGGGCAGTACTTGTGGGCCCTCAGGACTGGATGGCAGATCACAAGGAAGGAGACTTGAGGATGCCTTCCAAAGGACAGGACATGAGGTGTTGCATGCAAGTGAAGCACACTCTTCAGAAGATGCTACGAGTGGATATTTAGGACAAGAGGAAATGGCCTTCAAGTTGCACCATGGGAGGCTCAGATTGAATATTAGGAAAAATTTTTACACTGAAAGGGTTATTAAGCATTGGAGCGGGCAGCCCAGGGAAGTGGTTGAGGCACCATCCCTAGAGGTATTTAAAAGATAGGTTGACATTGTGCTTACCTACATGGTTTAGTGATGTTTTTTTATCAGAGTTAGGGTGATGGTTGGACTACATGATCAATTCTATGATATTCTATGATATTCTCAAACTACTTGGCACCTGCGTTATGGTGCTGATTATGCATGTCATCAGTGTGCATTGGACCCAGGCATCACAAACACAGAGTAAGAGAACATCGCACAAATACACCCCAGGATCAGAAAAGTGTCCCCTCCCTGTGCAACTCACCGGGGCGTTTTGAAGTGCTTGTAGAGAAGGCGGCCATAGTCCCCCTGGGCACTGTAGGCTGGCGAGCAGACTATCTTTAGGTGCAGCTCCTTGGCGATGGGGGGCACGGACAGCACAGACTGGCTGCCCTTCCCGTCCGCAGTGCCAGACCGTTCGTACCTCTGCAGAGGGGAAAAGGCCATACTATGAGACCCTGCCACCGCCGGCCCCAGAGGCCACCGCCTCCCCCGGCCCCGGCTCACCTGCAGATGGAGGTTGGCGGCAGTGGCAGGGTCGCAGCCCAAATTGAAAGCCAGGGCAGGGGCCAGCAGGGCAGCGCCGTCGGGCAGCCCGCGGCGGGCGGCCCGGGGGTACTCCCAGGCCGGTGGTCGGGCCAACAGGGCCGCCAGGTGCTGGCGGGCCGTCCCCTCGGTGCCCACCCGCACCCACTCCCCGTGGAACAACCCCAGCGCCAGCAGCCCCCGCCGGCTCACCCACACCTCC
>VXBJ01007605.1:68301-93331 GCA_013400055.1 Nycticryphes semicollaris
GGTCCCCTGCTGTACCCCCGAGTCCACTGCCCGGGTCCCCTTCCATACCCCTCAGGACTTCCCAAGGCTCCTCTCAGCCCCCTCCCTGCTACCGGCCACCCAGCTCCCACATAAACCCCCCTCACATCCCCGTGGGTTCCCTCTCTGTGTCTTCTCCCAGAACATTTGCCTCTATGTGCCCATGTCTATGTGCCTATGTCCCCTCTTCCAAGGCCACATGGTGCCCTCCCCAGGTCCCATCCCACCCCATGGCCCTTCAGCTCCACATCCCAGAAAGGGAATTCCACCCTACACCACTCTGTCCTTCCACTTAGCACCCTGGGGATAGCCAGGGGCTGTGGTGCAGGACCCTCCCTTACCTCAGAAGTCCCACCACCGGGGCCAAAGCCACATTGAGGTGCCTGGCCTCCATGCTCCCTTTTGCTCCCAGATTCTTGCACCTGGGCTGCAATTTTTCCCCCCTTCCCTTCATCTGTTGATGGAAACGATTTACAACCGGCTTACATGGGCAGCCTGATCCAGGCCTTCTCTGGATGTTCAGATTAACTGAGGGTCCTTCTGATAAAGATAATTACAAGGGGACTCCGCATTAACTTTGCATTATTAAAGAAAGACCCAAATCTCCCCTCACAAGCTGTTCCCGGGATTAGCAGAACAATAACTTTCATTTGGGATAATTGCCGTGGCCGGCACTGGGGGCTGGTGAGAGCCAGGAGTGGTGCTGGGGGTGTCCCTCTGGACCATCACACTTCGCACCAAGAAAGGCAAACTGGTACAAGGGGAGTGGGAGCTGGATGGGGAGGGGGTGTGGGGTGTGTCACAATCCCACAAGGCCACTGAACAACTGGGGGGTCCCCTTGTGCCCAGGATGCAGGGATGCTGGGGGCATCACCACCCAGGGTTGCCCCCCTCCTGGGGGCAGAGCACCTTGGGCACCTTCACTGTCTCCAGAGTGGATTTGTCACAGTTTTTCTGGAATCTGAGACTTTCACTCTAGGCAGGGAGGATCTGCCACAGTAATTAGAAGCCATAATCCAGCCACCACCCACAACAAATTTCCTGTCCGAGCAGATATTAGTGGATAAAACCCTAATTTTTGACGTTGTCCCAGAATCAGCTTGATTTCAGCAGTTTACATTCAGGCTGAGCTGTTGGGAGAGCTGATGAAGCCTTAAATATGCATATGGCCTAGGCATTTGGAAAGTTTGGGGATAAAGTGCGTATAATTGCTCCTAATCAGTTTATGAAACATAAAAGCTCAAACCCAAGAGAAAGCCGATAGATGCAGAAATGGAAATAGCGATTAAATCTCCCTGTGCTGGCAGGGTGGCCTGGATACGGCGCTGCCACCCAGCACGGAAGACAGCCGTGGCAGTGCCTGGGGGATGAGGGATGCGTGGCAGTGCCTGGGGGACGAGGGTTGCAGGATGGGGGGGGGGACACACACGTGCGGCCACCACCGGCTCCCCCAGCCGCGGTGGAAAGGGACATCTCCACCGCTCCTTTGGACAATAAATCAGTTAAAGGATATCTTGATATATGCTCATCAGATAGGATTAGCTGGGATTAGACTAATCAGTAAATGTTTCTCTGCTCATTATTTTCCAGGGAAGATTTTCAGCTGATTCTCCAATGCTGAAAGATTATTAATCGCTTAAAGAGCAGAACATCAAACATCGCCCCTTGCTCTAATTTCCCCGGGGTTCCCCAACCCCCACCCCCGCCATGGGCAGGGCAGGGCGCCTGCACCAGCCGACCTAGCAGCCCTGGGGTGCCCAGCCCCCAACCCCTCCACAAGGGCTCTGGCCAGGGCGAATGGAGGCCACAGCACACCAGCTTCAGTGCAAACCTGTGTCCCAGGGGCAGGTGCTGCCCACAGCCCATGTTGGAGCACTCCTAGCCTCTGCACTCTGCTCCCCACTGCGCTTTGCAGGACTGGGGACAGAGTGATGTGGGATGGCCCCCGAGGTGTCCCCTCTTCCCCATGGCTGCTCCAGCACCACATCAGGCACCCACTGTGCCCTGCAGCACCCTACCGGGTGGCATTGTGAGGGCACCTGGAATGGAACAGGTGTGTGGGGCTGTTGCCTTCAGACATGGGGCACATGTCCTTGCAAGTCCTCAGGGGTTTACAGATACATGCAACATTTTGGCCAACACTCCTCAGCCAATGATGGCTCCTGAGCCAGAGGCTGGTGGGATTTTGGTTTTTTTCACACATGCCATCTTTGCAGGGGTGTGAAACTTCTGTGAAGCCTCAGAAGGATGTGCACTTGCCCTGCAACCACCTGCTGTAGTGATGAGGAGGGGGTGGCATGGAGAAGGTATTGAAGGGCCTGGTTTAGGGGATTAGTAATGGGATAAGACAGCTTTCACCTCCCTGGTTTAGATATGAATCAGGTCAATAATAAAGGACCATCTGACAGTTTCAGGCAGCTTGGGGTGGAAGAGGCTCCAGTGCTCCAGGCTGGATGGAGAACGCCTCTCCAAAAGCCCAGCTCCTGCCACACGCACACCCGTTGGACCTGCATTGGCAGTCACAGCCTGGTGCTCCCCGCCAGCTCTGTGCCATACTGCTGCTTCAGCTCCTGGCAACCTGACACAGGAACAAGATTTGAGCCTGGTCCCCAGGGAAGATGTAGAAACCACAGCCTTCAGGACAAGCTCAGCCAGGCAGCTGGTGGCCATGGTGGACCTTGCATGGGTGTAAGGTGGCCCAGGAGTGGAGTGCAGCTGGGGGAGCAGCAAGCTGATGGCAACACAGGCAATTTGGCAAGGGTGGGAGCCTGGGGAGAAGGTCCCTGCCTCAGTAAGAAAGAAAAGGGATTTTCTTCCACCTCCTCCATGTCCTGCTGTGAGCGTTGGGGAAGCGATGGTTATTGTGAAAACATTGCCTCTGGCACACTGGTGAAAGGGAACAGAGAAAAAGTAAGTCTCCCCCCACTGCTGGGGGAGGAGGCAGCAAAGCAGGGGGTGTCACGCTGAGGCACATTGTATTTCACAAGGCTAAACCCCCACCTCTGAGTTACAGGTGGCCTTCCTCCTTGCAATGTGGGACCTGAGAATTTTCTCAGGTTGCAGCCAGGGCTGAATGTTGGGTTATGTGTGCACACCTGGAGAGCGAGGAGTAGATAGATGTAATGGCCAAATATCAAGTGTGATCGATTTGCAGGGGCAGGCAGCACAGACAAGTTAAATGAAGGGGGAAATTGGTGCTCCCAGTGCTGCCAGGCTGCAGAAAGTGCTTCATTTCAAGCTCGGGTTTACGAGGGTGAAGGAAAGGGTTTGCAGGGTGAGCGCAGCCACAGCTGGCCATGTACACCAGCCGCTTGGTACTAGCATGGCCAGCCCAGCTTACCACAAGTGCATCAGCAGCCCTAATTTGGCACCAGAGGCCAGGGGGGTCCCTTTCCATGCCTAACTCTGCATGCCTCAGAGACATCCCTACTAATTCCTCTGCACAGATTTCTGTCTTAAGGCATTTGCCTTTGATTAAAACCAGAAGAGCAGTCATGGTTTAAGTGGAGTTTAAGAGCAAACCATTTGCTGATGCACAGGGCTCTCACATCTGGAGTGTCACAGATTTAATCAAACTGCTGGGAAGTGCCGCACACAGACAGCTGTCACAGCGGCTTGGAGCCCATCTCCTAATTAATTCCTAGCCAAACACAGGGCAAAAAAAATACCATCTAGGTACTACATCTACAGCCGTTACATGGAGGCATGACTGGCAATCAGTGAGCAAGTGGAGCTCACTCCATGTATCTCCAGGAGCTACAAGTGATATAGGTGACGGAAAGCCCTGCCCCTGCCTCTAGGGACTGGGCACGTCCCGGTGGTGTAAACCTTTAGGTGATATATAGGAATGCGAGGGACAGGGTATTCAGGAAGAAACGCAGGCGTAGCAAGCACAAAACAGCTGTAGCTCTGATTTCTGGCTGCTCCTTCAGATGGTGCTTTTTGCTTCCACTCCACTTTGTTGTTGTTTTTCTAGTCCCATTTACCTGCCCATCTCACACACCTCGGGGAAACCCCTTCCTGTCCTACACAGGGTGTGTGAGCTGGGACACAGCCCTCCCCGGGGATGCTCTGCCTGGCGGTACCCGTGGCCCCATGCTGGCCGTAGGTCCTGGACAAACTCTGCTCACTTCCACAGTCTTCTGCAAAATCTGGGATATGATAAAAGAGGGCAGATCCCAACTTGGTGCTCATTCACAGCTCATTAAAGCTAATCGAAATGACTACCGGAGCTGGGTCTATGTGGGTGCTTGGAAGTCCTGGGCACACGGCACAGCTAGGCTGGGAATACCCAACTGCGAGGAGCCTCAAACCAGCCGATGAATTGTCCACTCCAATTAGCCCCACAAAGGAGCTATTATTTCTCTGCACTATGCTTGTCCGATTACTTTATCTTATTATTTTTTGATCATTCCTCCAAAACGTGCTAAGTAAACAAGAAATCATCAAGTCAATTAGAAAACACTCATTAAAGCAGAAAAGAAAAGAAAATATCAGAAGAAGAAAAGCGGCTGTGAGGCTCCCAAGCACACACAATAGCTGCCACATTCATTAAATCAGCATCGTCCAGAAGAGGGGTAGACATTGTCCTGCTCTGGTACGCGCCCTGGAAATGAAACTTCCCAAGCCATGGAGTCAGATTTCTTTTTTTTTTTTTTTTTTCATGAAAAACCAGCATTTCACCACCACCTCCGGTTTCTTTTACATTTGGGAGCACAAAGAAGTTTTTGGTCCCATCAAGGTCTTGACCCAAGGAGAATGAAACTCTCTGGAAGATTTTTACTGACTTTAGTGGGTTTTGAACTGAACCTAGATTCTTAACTTCCAGGATGGAAGATTGCCAGCCAGTTTCTTCATTCAGGTGTTTGGCCTTCAATCAGATAATGATGTCATGTGAAAATAAGTTAAAATAAGTTAGGGATCACCAAGGTCTTTCAGAAAATCTCCTCTGACATCCACAGTTCCAGCATTTGCTATCTAGATATGGAGGACTGGGGGAGCTTGCCATGCTTTAGCCTGGAGGACATCAGCAGTGATGACTTTGTGCACTACATGGTATGGGAAGAGGGAAGGGAAGGTGCCTACCCATGGTCAGGCAGCAAGACAGAGGCAGAGCCAGGAGCCACGTCTTATTGGATCCTAGCCCAGGCATCTCATCCAGGTCCTGTGAGCATTGTACTCACTCTGGGTGTAACATCACAAAATACTCCAGTCTATGGCAGCCACACCAGTTGTTTCCATGGGAAATCTAGGCTTGGCTCCAGGACTCTGGTCTCCTGAGATACCCAGGCATATGCTAGCTGGCCCTCAGATACTCAGGAACATGCTTGGGAATAGGGCAGGTCTCACCACCTTGTCCCACCTCCCCCACCAGCCACTGCTACATCTTGTGACTGCAAGGGGTGTTGGAAAAGCTAAGGGACAACTGGTTTGGATTGGAAGCCACTGGTCCTAGGAGGTGAAGGAGTGATGGAGACGTGCCTGGGCTGCAAATTGTCATTGTGAGATCTGGCTGCATTTTTTCCCTGCCTCATCTCTTCTCCACCCCAGAGCCTTCTTTCCCTCCCAGACATCTCTGCTCACCCAGCCTCCAAAGCCTCTTTCCCTAACCACCTGTCCAGTCAGTGCTCATTGACATATCTGAACCTCTCAGCATTTCATTCTTTCTTCCACCTCCCGTGGCTTTCCCAGCTCCAGCCCAGGAGCACAGTGAGCCTTTCTCAGCACCTTCTCTGCACTCGTGCCCAACACATCGCCAAGCAGAAGCCTCCCAGAAAAAATGCATCCTTTCCCACTCCTCTGCCTTGACCTGCAGCAGGCTGGAAGGAAGTGGCTGGCCTCACAGACACAGGAAAATCTAGGAAAACATGTGAAATGGTGATTTCAGTATTTCTAATACATCTCCGATAGGGGCAGAGAAAGGGGTACTTCACTTTATTCTGACCCCAAAGTGGTGGGGAGTCCAGCTCAGCTCTGGGTGAAGGTGTTGCCCAGTCTTTGCGTTCCCAAACCAGTTCAGCCATGCTTAATCATAGGCGCTATGCTATGAGACCTGACAGAATTACTTCTACTTTAATTAATCTCCAAGTTTGCTATCTGAGTGCTGTGCCGTATGGTATTGATTTTTCAGCTCGGTATGACAGCACTTGCCATGAAAAAAGCTAACCTAATTAAAGCAGGGAACATCACACGCACAGGCAGCTACTCTCACTCTTCCCTTTAATACCACTTTTTAGATCAGCTTCCCTGAATGCAAACAGGTGCTGAAACATGGTACCTCTGTTGGAAGGTGAATTCAAAGGTTCCAGCTGTGCAAAGAGGTCCAGGTCCCCTTCTCAGCACTGGCCTGGGCTCCAGGTCTGCCACGACATGCAATACCCTGGGTTTTCCCGGCTCTCTCCTCTGTGCAGCTGAGCGAGGAGATGGCCTTCGCAGAAAGGCCAGGAAATTTTGGAGCACAGCTTTCCAACACCACGCAATGGCTCCATTTCTTCTCAGATAGAGCAGATAATTAATTAATGAACTTCACAGACATCAACCCCCACCCCTCACCCCAGTTTAGGACTGGACGCTAAAGAGACATAAACCAACACTATTTAGGTAAAGAGACCAACATGTGGCTGTCTCACAGAGCCCACCTGGCATTACACAAGCCAAGGACCCTTTATGGAAGCAATCCTCTCCCAAACAGACCATCTAAAGGGTGTATGGAACTAACAGAAAAATAGCATCAAATATGTCCCCATGGATCCTCCTTTTTCTATGAACAAAGTCACATGTTTGGCCCACTCACATTTGCAGACAATCACATTATTTTGTGTTAGAAACACAGATATAAGAGGTAGAGTTACCATGGCTCATTTCACCCATTTTATTTGACCTTGCAGCAGAGCTCTTCATGTCCAGCTTCCCTCCACGCTGCTGGGGACACGTTTTCTGCACTCTGACATTGTGCTCTGCAATTTTGTTTTTGGATGCAGAAAGAGCAGCTTTCAATGTGCACAGAGTTCTCCTGCTATAGCTCAGCCCTGTTCTCGCCAATGCCACTCCTGAGCCATCTTTTTCTCATCTTCTTTTCTCTTCAGCACCTTCATTGTGAGCAACTAGTTGTAAAATGTGTGAAATTGCCTTGTTATTATTCATTTTTCTTATAATAAAGATCAGATTTTAGCACAAAAGACTTCCCAGCTTTCCTACAAGCTCCTGGTCTTTGCTTTGACATGATTCCTCAAACATAGTCAAGGTGGACCTTGATGCCAAAAGGGAACATATTGTCCAAGATGAACAGATTGAATGTTGCTGACAATGAACTGTTACTTAATCACCTCAAATAAGAACTTACGTTATTGGTATTGTCACATTCAGGGGAAAAAGGAGGAGGAAAAGGATTAAGAGCAAGAAATAAACCCCTCCTTTGTGGGATCATTGTCTGTAGTCTTTTCTTTCGGCTTGAGGTTTCACTGGATTTTGAAGGTGGAATAAACGTACTTTCTTCCTATTTGGCAAAGGCTCTTATTTTCTTTTGCCTGGCAGCCAGAAAGGTTCCAGTTTCACTTGAGAAGTGATGCCTGGTTATTGGTTTCCTTCAGCATTCCCCCCACTCACTCTCCTTTGGGATTCCAGCAGTGCTCAGACAGCCAAAGTGACCTCCAGCCTCCCGGGAGGTGAACATGGTGGCAGTGGCAGCAGAAACCTCAGGGAATACCCTTCCCTCTGCTCTCATTGCCTGCTCCACCCAGGGCAGAAAACTTCTGTGCCAGCCCCATTCTGGGGTGCTCACTGCCCAAGCTCTTTTTTGGGGACAGATGCAACACACCCAGGAGGGTGTCCTATCCCACCTCCCCTTACTTTCCTTTGTTGAGGGAGGTCTTTGTCCCCCTCTACTCTGCCCTGGTAAGGCCACATCTGGAGTACTGCATCCAGTTCTGGGCCTCCCAGTTCAAGAAAGCTGATTAAGGGAATGGAGCATCTCATTTCTCTCATGAGGAAAGGCTGAGAGACCTGGGTCTGTTTAGCCTGGAGAAGACTGAGAGGGGATCTCACCAATGCTTATAAATATCTAGAAGGTGGGTGCCAGGAGGATGGGACCAGACTCTTTTCAGCAGTGCCTGGCAACGGACACAAGCTGGAACACATGATGTTCAATGTGAACACTAGGAAAATCTTCTTTAAGGAAGACAGAGCACTGGAACAGGCTGCTCAGAGAGTTTGTGGAGTCTCCTTCTCTGCAGATATTCAAAACCTGCCTGGATGCATTCCTGTCCAACCTGCTCTAGGTGAACCTGCTTGGATGGGGCGGGTGGAATAGATGACTCTGAAGATCCCTTCCAATCCCCACCATTCTGTGACTCTGTGATCCCAGCACCATAATGGTCCATAGCACATGTGAGGAGGCTACCTGTGTCTCCCCTCCTATCTGGAAGACTATAGCCCATCCTTCTCTCTCTTTTTAAGTGATCCCCCCAACTTTATTTCTTTATCTCATGAGGAGAGATGTAACAAAGAGCCCCATGGCCCTGCCCAGTGGCTGAGTGTTCATTTGTTTGGCAAAGGAGTTGCTCGGGCTGGGGGAAGCCCTGGGAGCGCTGTCGTGAACCGTGTCAGGTGTAAGCTGGGTGGTGGGCCATGGGGCAGCCATTCCCAGGGACAACCTGAGCAAAGAACCAATTAGCCAGCCCCTCACCAGCGCAGCAGGAGTGGTTCAAGGGCAATGAAAAGCTGAGCCCTGGTGGTAATGACATTTTTCCACATGGGTAAATGCATTGATCTGTGACAAACAATACCAGGCTGTGCCTCTGCCTGTGGTGCAGAGGTTGGAGGGATGGGAGAGCTTCCCCATGCAAGATGTTAGAGGCAGAAGTTTCACAGCTTCCCTGCGAGAAGCTGGATGTATGTGGGAGACGAGGTCCTAAGGGTGGGTCTCCAGCCCATGCTGAAAGCACAGCCCCAGTCTTGCCTGGGCACAGGCTTCCCACCAGGTGCCAAGAGCTCCACCTTGAAGGCAAGTTTAATGCGGGCAAGAGTCAGGAACAGTCCCATCCCACATCCTCAGAAAGTCCTGCGGAGCAGAAAAGCAAGTACAGACACTTGAGAAAACCTTGATAAAAGAGCTACCCTGGGGTAAAACTCCAACCTATTAATTGAGGCTAAAAGAGCGACAATTAAATCTGCTTCTGTCCCTGATACCCTAACTTGCTCCTGTAGCAGAAAATAGCCAGGTGACCACATATAAATTCAGACAGAAGTGGTGGGATGTCCCAGGAACATCATACACCCTATGTTCATATGGGCATCACGTGTGTCTTAGAAGAAACATATAGGAGTGTATTATTAGTGTCTTGTCATTGAGTGGTCAAAGTATTTTAAGAGAGCATAGGGCAAGGCACACATCCTGCCCAAAGAGCTTAACTTCTAAGCTTTAATCAGAAGAATTAGGGCTTTACTTTGGCTCTAATTTAATCAGAATGAGTAACAGAGGTGGTCGTGCCATTTCATGGGCAGGGTGCTATCTGCTCCAGGCATTCCTTCCTGCCTTGCGCTCCCCTGGGCAACACCTCTGGGGGACCAAGGGCTCACCACCGGTGACAGGCACTGTCCCAATGGCCACAGCTCATCTCTGAGTTCCTCAAGCAGGACAACAGCCCTCTTGGCTCTGGGGCAGCTGTCCAGGCTGGCTTTGCCCTCCCATTTGTAAGCTTAGCTCTAGGTAGGTAGGTGGGCCCCCCATAGGGCTGTCCAAGGTCTCAGCCACCTGGAAACACATGCATGCATCTGATGGCAGCATCAGCAGGTCTCCTACGTCTCTGCTCACTCAGCACTGTTCTATGGGCTGGAGCCACCAGGAAACAGCCCCTGATGGTCATTTTATTACCAGCTGGACTGCAGCATGGGTCCTGGTTTAGCCCAGCTTCCAGCACCCATGCGGCCATGTGGTTGTGCTGTGGGTGTAATGGAGTTGGACTAGGTCTCCCAGCAGAAATAGTGAGCAAAAAGAAAGGAGATTTATTCCCTACATGGCAAGCTTCTTCACTCATGACAGAGGGGTGGCAGACACCTTGCCAGGACAGGACTGGCGCACGGAGAAAGGACCTGGGGCTAAATCCAGGGCAGGCATCACTCTTCCCCCTGATTCGGCACCTGCTTGACCCTCCACATCATCATGGGATTGCTCTTCCTTCCTTTTTAACTGCAAAATGGCACTTCAGGCAGTGACATTTCACCTGGCAAGCTCCAATTCAAGACAAAGAGCCCCAAACTGCAACTGGTTAAGGCAAATTGCCACATCCTTCTGATGTGAGCTGCAACGGTCCAAAGGCTCTTGTCTCTCACCTCTTTCCACCTTCTTTTTTTTTTTGACTCTCTATTCTGTTTCTTTGCACACGAGCAGGCAGATTCCACTGCAAAACCAGACCCCAGCAGCCCTGGGCATGGTGCCATCCTGTCACTCTTCTCCCCTGCCAGAGCAAATTCCCGACCACAGGAATAACCAGGCAAATACCAGGCACGTGCACTGGATGTGACCCTCATCTTAGCAACTTGCCCTCTTCCTTGCTGCATTTCCAGCCCATAGAAGTGGCTCAGATCTTCCTGAGCAAAATCTGATCAGGCCTGTATAAAAAAAAATGGAGGGGGAAAGAAAAGCCCCAATCATATTTTTAAATAATACCAAAAAGCTGTAAGTATTTGGTCGGCCTGCTTGTTCTTACTGCCTGAGATCAGCCCGATTATTCAGGGATTCATTTTTATTTCTGAGTTTTATTTTTTCCCATCTAACAGCTGCACATTAATAAAAACTCCATTTATTGAAGGATTTGGCTGGGATTGCTATAATAAAATAGAAGGATTAGTGCTGGGCACTAAAAAAACTCTGAAAAAAGTAGTGTTTTTCCAGTGATTAGGAGCGCCGGAACATATTGTTTTACTGTATAGCCCCGTCACTGCTGAGGATGGTGACAGATGTGTTGTGTTAATGTTGAATGATTAAATGCCATTTCTGAAGACACTCCCTAGCTGTGTAGCACAGTGCTGCTTCACCCACACAGTCTGCCTTCAATCTGTTCCCTTCGCCGAGAGCACCCCGCCTTGCTGTCTGTCAAGAAGCCCTCATCGCAACCTGGGCTGCACGTCCTGCCCCAGGGCCAGCCAACATCCAGCCTGTGTCTGGCCATCAGCTTTTCAATCACCCTGGAAGGACCAGATGGACCCTCATTGCAGCTCAGAGATGGAGGACATGGCCAGTGGAAGCAGAGAGACAAGTGCAGCTCTTGGGCTCCTCGTCCTGTCATGGTGTCCTTCATCCACACCGCTAGTGAGGGTAGGTTTGGTGGGAAACCTGAGGCCAGCCCAACATGTCACTATTTCCAGCTCCACCCACCACTCTGCTAAAAGAGGTGATATGTCCTTGTACACTTGCTTCTCTTCTATCCATAAGCCACCACTTCTGTCGCAGGGCCTTCCTTGATCCGATTTTCAACCATTGCCTATGAGCAAGGAAAAGAAGTTCCCGATCATGGGTGTCTACACATATACATCCAGCTGCATCGGGGCTTCCACAAGCCCTCTAGCACTGGCTTACTTGCTTTCCAGTGTCACCAACGTATCTCCTTTCACTCCCTTTCATTCCCTTGTTCTGCTAAACCACTGCACTGCAGCCCACAAACCGAATCCTGCTCTGCCCCAAAACAGGTAGGTAACTCAGGTAAAAAGAGCCTCTGCCCAGAAGAAGATTGTCAGACCAGTAGCAAGGTGGAAATGGTGGCTCACTGGTGTCTACCTAAAATTTTGCCAAAATGCAGTTATGTTCCTCTTCTAAAAGCCTGTTCTTGCCTCAGGAAACACACACAGAGATATGCAGAAAGATGCACATGCGCTCACACGTGCATGCGCGTGCACAGATCCTTGATCAGAACATCTGTATCCTCTGGAAGTATGTTGTCTTCACAAAACCATTATCTGTTTGGCATCTGTTGTGATGACCTACTCCACCGACAAGTCGGGTGCATACCACTTCTGAACCACATGCAACATCTGAGTCCCAACACAGCGCAGAGGACAAAAAAGGTTGTTTCCCCAAATAGAGCTGATGTGGTGGGGGAAGGGAGGAGCTGGCTGGGGAAAATCTGGCCGTTCACTTGCATTCCCACATGTCGCTACGACTCCTGTCAGTCAAGGAGAGAACATGGTAGGGGGCACTTTGAAAAGCCAGGAGGTGCGGAAAGATGTCAAGGAGGGGGATGCCCCCTTGGGAAGACAAGCCAAGATGGTGTGACCACACCTGTTCACACCATCCACAAAAGAGCCCATCTCCACTCCCTCCTTCCACCCCTCTCCCTGCACCTGTGGATTTGAGAATTTTGGTCCCCCCTTTCCCTAGGACCAAGTGTCACCGAAGATGTTGGGTCCTGGGCTGGAGCGACCTGGATGTGAAAGGTGTCGCTTCTGAAAAGCAGGAGGAGGCAGTGGGGGCAAGGTGGTGCCAAACAGCAAGAGGCCCAAATTGACTTATTTCTACCACCTCTCCTTTTAAAAAATATGAAACCTGCTGTCACTTGATAATCCATCAGCCTGACAGGTCAAGTAAAAGCAGGTTGTCCACTCGCTTTCACTTCTCCCCCCAACTTAATCTGTGCTAAATTACAAGTTGATAATGGGTTCCCATTAATTATTGATTTTCCAGATAACACTTGTTAAAGTAGAATTAACACTATTGTTTCTGAACAAATACTGCCCAAATACTGTGTTTAGCGGCCTTGTAATCAGCTTTACCCACTTCTCCTCTAATCTGATTGAAACAGATTTTCTACCAAATCTTTTTTATCATTTTGTTGATATTAAAAGGTCACATATTTATGCCTGCCCAAAAGTTTAATTTAAGTTACTGCAATTGATTATCACTACATGTCCGCGCCTGAATAGCAGAGTGCTGTTGGACAAAAATTTAAATTAGACTGGGAATGAAGAACAGGAGAGAAAACTGAGGAATTACACTTTCTATGGCGTTCAGTGAATGATGTTAGGCATTGTACATTTTAGCTTATTTTCCCAAGCCCTATATTGTGATTCTGTTCATCATAATGCCTTTTGACCTGCTGCATTTACTCCATCATAATTATCCTTTAATACTCTTATAAATGAACTTTTAGCTTATCTTCCGTTAATTCTCAGAACAAGCCAAGCACACACGTAACAAACAAAGCCATCTAAATAAAATGTTTAACCCTTTTGGTGGCTTTCCTCGATTATTAAAAGTCAGGCTGTACGATAAAGAGGTAGGTAGCTTAATTGCACTTCCTCTCATGAGGTGCACAGCATGTGATGGTATTTCAACCCTTCTTCAAGCCAAACCCCATCAAACGACTCCCCAAAAAGCAAAAGCAATTAATTAAAACCAAAGCACACCTAGCTGGCAAGAGCATCCCAGGTCAGCCTGGGATTCCTTCAGTGCTGGGTGGCTGCCCAAGCCAAATGGCATACAGTACCTGAGTTGAGCTACTTAGAAAGGGAAGGTGGATGTGACTTGTCGCAAGCCCTTGAAAGGCTTTGATTCATTTTCCAGCTAGGCCATAAGCTCTCAGTGAGCCCACAGACAACTCAGTTCTCTAGGATGTGCAGGTTGGTCCTGTGCACCTGAACAGAGACCATCTTTCAGAATACAGCCATCAAAAAAACTCACAGTACTAAAAACTGAATCATCTTCCACCCTGTTTCTCTTCCACAGCCACACACAAGGCATGATGGGAAATGGGTTGTTCTATTTCTGGTGTTTCAGAGTTTGGCATGTAGTCACATGTCAGCTCTGGACTCAGCAGCAAGTTTCTATGAACACAAATATTCCAGGAATGGGGTATCTGGGGAGCATAAAGACCAAGAGTGGTTTGCAGCTATAGCTGGGTGCAAGTGAGACCCCGCAGACTAGACTGGAGATACCATCTGCCAGCAGCATACTCCTTGTCCTTCATAACCCAAGAGGGACAAGACTCTCTGATACTCGCAGTGCCTTGGATACCTTCCACGCAGATGGCATGTCAGGCTCTCTCAAACTCTTCTGCAGTGACTTGATTTCCCCAATCCACCTTGTGAGAAGTGGGAGGTAGCTGGCACTGGTCACCACCTGCCTCCTGAGGCAGGGGAAAGGCACCCACTGTCCGGACAGCCCTGCTGCCTGTGTGTTTCTGAATGCCCCAGATAGGGACAAGATCAGTGGCACCATGAGGGGTCACCTCCTTGGCAGGAGATGCCTGTTGCTGCTTACGAGGCAATGGCAGCTCCTCTTGCCATGGTCACTCCAGTCTTCTACTAAAGTTATTTATTATTAGCATGACAAGCAAAGCAAGAGAAGGTCCCTTTCCCAGAGAGTCTGCTAAACCCTAATACAAGGGCAGAGAGATAGAGTATTATCTTCCCCCAAAGAGCTGAGACACAGAAGTTGAAGACTAGATCCAATACAGACGTTAGCTGACTGGGATTCAGACTTTAGGTGTCTATGTGCAACCCTGCAAAGCTAAAACACCTCCTCAGCAGCTGATCAACGGTCAGCTCAAGCAGCCACACATTCCCCAGGACACATGGCAGTGAGGTCCTACAGGCAGAGCAAGGAACAGAGATGAGAGGATGCCCCACCCCTGGAAGTGTTCAAGATCAGGCTGGATGGGGCTTGAGCAACCTGGTCTAGTAGGAGGTGTCCTTGCCCATGGCAGGGGAGTTGGAACTCGATGATCTTTAAGGTTCCTTCCAACCCAAACCGTTCTATGATTCTATGATGCTTAAACCACCCAACCATTGTCCTGGAATGGCTCCATATACAGCAGGGACTCACCTGCTTCAGCATTTCCTTCCTGCATCTGCCTGTCAGAAGGCAAATTGCTGTCATTTTCCATCATTTCATGGGAGAGTATCATCTCACCTGCATAATTCAGAGGTAGCCAGAGGACAATTCACTAGAGAAAATTCTCAAGATCCTCTTTTATTGAGTGGGTAAACTCTGCAACTTGCCAGTGAAAATCAAACAGATTTTCATGGAAATTTGGTGATATTCAGTGAAGAGCTACTAGCATCCATAATGAGAAAATACCTAATTCTCCCAAAGAAGGTTTTATGCCCATAAGTGCATCTACAATAACCTGGAAGAGTTAGATTATAGCTAATGCCGAGCAGACCTCTAAAGGAGATTAAGTCAGGAGTTTTGTTATTAAAGGTGTATTGCTCATGAGTCTAACTAACTCTATTACAGCGATTGATATTAAACAGTACTAAAAAAAGGTTAACAGCCCTGAGCAGCTCTGCAAGACAACCTACCCATCTCAATAAATGACAAATTAAACAGCCAACCTCTTTGGTCCCCAGCCCATCTTATTTGCTTTTCTAATATTATTTGCCATCATGAAATCCTGTTATAGTCTTTTCCCTGGTTTTGCCAGCAAGATGATGATTCCTTCAAAGTCACAGGGCTGGATCCTCAGCTGCTGTGGACTGACCCAGCTTTGTTCGCTAGTGTGACTATGCTGACTTAACATCAGCTGGGAATCCGTTTATTCCCCTGCTTCTCATAGAATGTACTCACCAAGATCATGAGTTAGCTTTAAGACTATCATATTTTTATTGTAAAGAAATCACCCTAAAATCATTTTTTCCCTATTCAGTTTTTAATAATCCAATCCACTGCTCTAGTTTAAGGACAAACATTTTCACAATTACCACCAGCACAGCCAAGGCCAACTTGAGAAATTTTTACTTATTTCCTGATAACATAATCCATGTTGCACAGAATTTGCCATATGAAATATACTCCTGTGTAATACCAAAGTGTTAATGGCACAGAGTAAAACCACGAGCTGGTTTGAAATGCAGAGAAAAGATATGAAATCACATAATGCAGCTCCCTAATCGTTTGACAATAAATGATCCTTTTATCTGATTATTATTTCAGTTGAGTGTCTTTAATAAAATGCAATGGTTACCCATTCCCCAAAGCATTTTGACCACAGTTATGACCAAAGAGCGGTAGCCTGTAACAGGAAAGTTGGGTTCTGGTCCTTCATTATCCCATGCACAGCCTGATGTCCTCAAATCTTAGGACCATCAATGGGATGAGACACAGTTCACATCATTAATAGCTTTAAACTGCTTCAATGAAATCATTGCACCAATGGCTACCAACTGGCAGACAGGAAATGGAGAGAAGCGATGTAGGAATATAAAAAACAATTTAAAGCATTGAAAAATATTGTGACTAATAGAGTCAAAGAAAGTGAGAAGGAAATATCTACATTTACCAAGAGGAAACGTATTTCCTGCTCGTTAGCTGCCTTTGCTGCAATATGTTGCTTGTTAAGCTGCCATTCCCAGTTCAGAATAATTTTCTTTTAGTCAATAAAATTTTGCAGTTTTAAACAAGGAAAGAAGCAGTGGTCACATCTTTTGATGATAGCTGCAGGAAATTATGAGCTCCTTCACTTTCTGAGGGGAAATTCTCCAACACAAATGGATGACTTAATTTGTAAAGAATTTGGGAGAGCTAAGACAGCACAAAGGAAGTCCTGCTTTTTACAGTTTCAGAAAAGACAAATTTTCCATCAGATTAGAAGTTGGCTCAGAGGATGTAAGCATGTTCCTTCTCAAAGGAATTTGATTTCATTCTGGTTTAAAAATAAACAAGTGTTACATAATATTGGCTGTGCCCATATTGACCAGTTTTCAATCTATTTAGCTGCTAAATCCTCAAATCAGCACCAGCCTTTTCTCAGCCTAGTAGAGTTTGGTTAGCCACTGGGCTGCAAAGAAACATTAAATGTTACTGCGTTTTCATCACATTTGCAGAGGATTAAGAAATGAGCACTAAATAGCAGAGGGTCAGGTCAGATAAGCAGACAAATTTAACCACTGGTAGAAATATTGTTTTGTAAAAAGCTACAGCCAAATGGAAGTCTACACCTCCATAGAAAAAGATGTCCTTTAGGATGGTGCCTAAAATTGCTGAAGAAAAGGTTAAATAAAATGCCATAGCTGGAACACATCCTGTCTCTAAAGTGAGATTAATTTGGATAAGACATGTTTTGCACCATGGATTGCCTAATGTTTTTTATGGCAGCCAAAAAAATGGGCTGATCTTAACTATTCCCACTATGAATTCAGTTGTTCATACATGGTGTCATGTATATGGGGTACAGTAAAATTATTCACCCCCACGAAAGACATTATCAGAAACTAGTGCATAAAGATATGAGGCAGAGCTAGATTTTTTCTCTTTTTGTTTTTAGTGTTGTTTTGTAGCCTCTTAGGACTGAGCAACAGAGGTATAGAGGGGGATATCCCATATGTTATCTCACCTAATCAAGTGCACAAGAAAATACATATTGAATTTCTGGAGGAGAAGGCCCAGAAAGAAGCAACTTCTTTTGTCTTCACAAATTCTGCAACTGGAAAGGAGAAGTCCTTGCATTTTACCTTTCAAACACTCTACAGGAGAAAAAAAAAATCACCCTGAAAAATTGCAAAAGCAGCACGGGAATCGTACTGCCTTGGCAATCCCTGGCTGGCCTTGCTCAGCAAGATACCGGCTGTTTGGGGAAACACTGAATAACCTGGGATGCTTTGCCGCTGACCACTGACCAGTTATACAGATCTGTGACATGGGTCTGATTTTCACACATGCTCTGCTCTACCCGAGTCCCACAGAAAGCTATGAACACTGTGGGCTCCCAGCACTCCAGAAAATCAGGCGCGGTGTATCTGTACAGCAACGTCTGTGGGCTTTTTATGTATTTTTCTTGTAATAAACAGGAAATGACAAACGCAGTTCAAGCAGAGTTCTGTGTCAGAGAACAAGCCACCAGAGTCAGGCTGGACAGAAATGACGTGGGTGACCTGGTGGCACACCTTCATTAAAGTCAGCCACTGTGCCAAATAATTCAAGAGCAAATTCTTGTTATAAAAGTATTTTGCAAAGTCTTTACATCTGTCAAATATATTGGAAGAGCAGTAAGTTTTCTTTCTTTGCCCTGGCCAACTACTTTAAGTTAAAGATACAGAATATCTACAACAGCAGGGCTTGAGATTTCCCAGAGGAAAATTAGACATCCATGTAGCACATTCACACCTCCTGACCCCAGTCTGCTTCTCTATAACTTTGCACATCCCTAGAAGTAGTCCCTGAACTGACAAGTGTCTGGACATTGGCTGAAATCCAGTGGTTCAGAAGGTGATGATATAGCAGGAGCTGAATTATTAGAGGCTGCAAGGCACACAAGGTAAGCAGCTGAGCTAAAACTCAGTTCAGGAGGCCCCTTCTCCTTCCTTGTAATGGTGGAGAAACTTCAGCAGGTTCAAAGCTGGGTCACTGAACCCTTAAGACACCTGCAGAGATTATCAAAGGTGGTAAGAGCACAAACTCTTTCTTTGAAATGTACAGATTAATTGAAACATCTGAACAAAATGCCCAAGTATGAGAGACAGAGCCACACCTCATCCGTATTTTTAATTTTGCTGATTAGTGGCTTGGGCTTTTGAACCAAAGAACTAAATGTGGTGTGAACACTGAGCAGCACTGTCTGTTCAGTTAGACTTCTTTCCTTTCAACATGACTCTCCAAAACCTCCAGCAAATTCAGACCAGAATAAAACTTACATCATTAAATCAGACCAAGTATATTGGTGGCTCTGGCACTTCTTTGGCTGTTGAAATCCCAACATGGGATTTCTCCAGAAATGAATGAGCAGTTCAGTTATGGGACTGGTGTCACATCTCTAAGCACAGAGAATGTGATGGCAGCAGAAGCTCACAGTTGTCATATATTCCCTCTCACCAGGGAAGAAAAAAAAAAAAAGAAAAAAAGGGTCTTGCACATCGTGTGCCACTGTTGCACCAGCATCAACCCAGAGTCTTAGAAACACACAGAGGCAACATCCCTGGGAACCACTCTTTTCCTCCCAAGGATCTCACCCTTTGCCTGTCCTCCCCAAAGAAGAGGCGAGGACTGCATGCGTGTGACGTGAAAGACGTTTGCCCAAATTACCTTATTTATTCATGGGCCTTACTTAGTGGTAATGGCAAGAATAATAAATCCTGTGGGAGCAATATAACTAATTCATGCGTGGATGTGCAAATAGGCAATTTGCAAACTAATTGCCCCCTCACAATACACTGCGCAGACAGGTTGTCCCAATGCCGGCTCTGCCTACTTTTTGTGCACGGCGGCTGCCTGGTAAGAGGCAGTTGAAATGCTTTTTGGGCAGACAATGGGCTTGCTCAAGTGTGCAACTATTTCGGAGGGAAGCTATCCCGCCCACCCCGGGTGGCGAAGGCTTGTTCTGCCTGCGTCCAGCTGCTGTGTCCTGCCAGGAAAATACAGGGGCCATGTGCGGGACAAAACAGTTTTGCCTTATTGCCTCTGCAAGCTCGGGGGGATGCAGAGAATATCAGCAGCATATGGGCCTCGGGGGATTTCAACCATTTAACAAACATTATATGCTCCATAACAAAACAACAATATTTCGTTACTTAGATCAACCAAATAACTAAATTAAATTCCCTAGATGGTGAAGGCTGGTATGCTAATTGGCTTGCCTTGTGGATTTTCTATGTGGCTCTCCAAGAAACAGATTGGCTCATTTTTCAGAGAACTGATTGTTAATTGAAGTAATGAATAGCAGGCTTGAGGGGCCGATCACTTCACTTGGTAAATTCAAACCTCCCCGTTATTCATGAGGAAAAGCTAGATGTGGTTTTCATGGGAGGCGGGTAGACAGGCTGGTGCCAGGTTGACCCAAACATGTTTGTCCTTCCTGGGAACACAAGAGAAGGTTTAGCACCTGATTCCCCCAACTCTTTGGAATGTTGTGCTCTTCAAAGAGCCAAATTGCCTGCAAGAAGGGCTTCACCCTCTGACTCCAGAAGGCCAGCTTCTACCTTTACTGCGCAGGTCTCTGCCGACCTGCTGCTCTGGCTCTATGGTCCCTAACACAGACAACCTCTACTGCCTCAGTTTTGCTATGTTTTACTACCCTGGTAGCTCTGATGGGCTGTACAGAAGGGCTTGAGCAGGCTGGTACAGCCAGGTCAGCAGGACACAGCTCTGAGGCTTCTCCCTTCAGCATCCCAGCTCCTGCATCCTCAGCTGCTCACACATCCTCTGCTCCTGCTCTTTCCCACTCACTCACCAGCAGTGGTTCTGGTTCCCCACTAGCCCAAGCTTCCCAATTCGGACAGAGGAACACAGCTGGGGTGTGGGGAAGATGAAGCTTGGGGGTCTTGTCTGCTCATTGATCCAGAACACCCAGCAACCAAGCCCACACCGGCAAGGATCAAGGCCTGATTTCAATGTCAGAGCTTGAACATGCGGAGCCCTCTCTGTTCCCGCAAACTTTGCTGTAATACAGGCTCTCTGCTCCACGGGGCTGAATAACCCTCTTCAGACCAGGCTCCGTGGTAGTACACAGGACACCTGTATGCTCCTCTGAGCAAGCTTCCTCAAAACTGCTTTCTGTGCCAAGAGACAAGGTAGCAACTCTCTGAAAACCACAGCCAAACTAGTCACCAAAGAATATACTCAAAAAGTTCTATAAATTGGTCCCTTGAGGGTATTTCACGTACAATTCTGTGATTGACAAGCTTTTCAACTCCTTAGCAGAACCAAAAAATAATTTTTCTAAATTCACAGTTACCCTACCAAGATATTTTAACTTGTTAATACATCAACTTCCCAGACAACCACAATTACACATTCTACTAAAATGTAGCAATTGTTTCAGCTGCTGATTCTCCACGAATTGCACAGTTGTGGTTTCATGTTGAGCATGGAAATGGCTCAAACCACAGGTTTGAGGTGCCTCACGTCAAAAGTCACTTCTGAAAATCTGACTTACGGTATAATTTTTCTGCATCACGATACCAAAGTAACTGGGCTCATCAGAGAGACTAAGATTACATTTTGCAAGAGGAGACTTATTCTCATAAATTATCTTAGAAGACAGGCAGATGACCCAATTAACGGAGGAAAAATATGGCACAAGAGGAGACGCTCTATATTCAAAAGTAATTTTTGGTGTCTGCATTTCTAAGTGCCCAAGGGGGTTGGTCCAGAAGGCCCAGTACTCAAAGGGCAGAGAGCTTGGCTTTGGATAAAAGTCTCCTTGGGGCAACCCAGGTTGAAAAGCAGAGATTTCCTCTGATTGCTTCCCTGAGCTGATCATAAGTATTCACCCAGGCACTTCTGCATCCCCCCTGGCATACGAGTGCTTTTATAACGAACAGTGAATTTATCACTGGGGCACTAGAAAATACATTCATTTTATATGAAGTAAACTGCTGATAACTGGCTTGCTTCTTCAAGGAAGCTTTGAAATACTGGGAAACACTCCGGCAAGCTCAAAAGGCTGAAGGCTAACAACAGGCTGCCAATAATACCTAGCTGGTGCAAGGCATGAAAAAACTAACAGAATATTTTTTATTTTAATTTCAGAGGAGCACGATGATTATTTCACACACAAAATTTCAGGCAAGTCCTAACAAAGGAGAGGTTCACAGTGCTTCAGAGCAGAAAAGTAACCTTCTGGATCATTTTCCCTTATGAGACTCTGAACATTCATCACCAATGTTCAGGGTCAGGCAAAACCACATGGAGGACTAGCAGCAGTGAATACCTCCTCAAGGGGCAATGGGACAGCAAAGCACCTCAAAAAATATCTCAGGGCATGAGAATGTCACATTCACCAAATAAGAAAATAACACTGCCCTCCTGTCTGATGCAGATGTTTAAGCTGGGCATAGTTCTCCGGATACAATAAAACATGTTTAAAGGTACCCTAAATTAAAGTTAAGGTTTGTTTCTGATGTATTCATCTTTAGCTTCTGAGATAAATAGAACATTACCTATAAACAGGTATTTACATTTGCCTCCATAAAGCTGAGATGAAAGTTTCATAGAGTGAAACACACAGAGCTGTCTCAGACCTCCGTAGCTTCAGCTCCTCTGATTGCTCAAGGAAGGCAGCGTAAGACAAGGCTGTGATGCCTCAGACAGTGCTGTCACATTGAAACAGGCCTCTCGAAGTAGTTTTTTGCTGTTTAATCTGAACCGGTCGCATTTCTGTACAATGAAGAAACATGGTAGTAACTCTTCAGGTCAGATTTGATTTTAAAATTGGATACGTTGCATTACATACATAAAGGGAAGTCAGCAGCCAGCTTTATTTCCATATTTCCATTTCTACACATATCAAGCAATAGAACATTATCAACATTAAGGAAAGACAGACACTTTCAGTTTTCTGTTCTTTATGATTTTAAATTGCTTCTAACATGCTTTATATAATAGTCATTGAAAATATCAATAGTCATAGAAAATTCATCATGAAACTAAACAATGTGAAAATAAGAAATCACGTGGAGATGCAAATCATCGCACAAAACCCACAACGACTGTCTGTAGTCAGCAGTCCAACTGGCAGCTGATTACTAAGGGCAGTTTTCAGAGGTCAATACTATCCTGGTCTTCAGTAATGACCTGGAAGATGGGATGCGGTGTACTCTCGGTAGGTTCGCACTCCAGACTGAGCTGGAGGGCAGGGCTGCTCTTCAGAGGGTCCTGGACAGGCTGGAGAAGAAGGCTGGCAGGGGCCTCACCAGCTCTGGCAAAGGCACATGCCCCAGGACAGACATCAAACCCCATGCAAAAGGACAGAGTGTGGGTTAGCTCCATGGAAAAGTCCCCCAGGGGTCAAGCAGGCCAGAATCAGCAAGATGCCCTTGCAGCAAAAGTGGCCAACCTGGACTGTGTCTGCAAAAGTCGGGGCAGCAGGAGAGGAGAGAGACCCTACTCCTCCATTCAGCACTTGTGTCTTCACCTTCAAGAAGGGAAGGCAATGGGAAGAGCTTATGGCTGTCCACAGCAGCCTAAAGAAGAGAAGACAGAGCCAGGCTCTTCCCAGAAATCTTCAGCGACTGCTTGAGAAACGACAGGTGCAAGCTGGAACACAGCAAGGTCCTATTAGATACCACAAAACAAATTTCACCTTATGGGTGGCTTAGTCGTGGGACAAGGCCCACACAGTCTCTATCCTTGGACATAGTGATAACCCAACTGGACAAGGCTCTGAGGAACCCAATCAAACGTCAAATTTGGCCCTAGTTTGTGCATGGGAACCTCAAAGATCAGTTTGAAGTTAAATTATCTAATTTTCAAGTATCATACCCAAAATGTTTTCTAAAACTAGAGCATTTTTACCAAAAGCTGCTTTTTTAACCTTAACATCATACAGTAATGGCCCTCAAAAACTGTAATAGAAGAGGTTGGGATCAATTTTCTGCAGGGGAAGCAGAATAATAAGGTGAGAAAGGACTTTTTTCTCACTCAGAAATTTGCAATTGACTCCAAGATTATGACAAGATCCTACAAAGCCTGGTCAAGGCATGGGTGGTCTATTCAGCTGGACAAACCTGTGCCTCTTGACAATCAGTGAATAATACACATATGTGAACAAACACTTTGCCCACACACTCTTTGGCAGAACATGCTTTTGACTGCCTGGAAACTCATCCCTAACGTGAGACACAGGGAACAATTCCTGAAATCGTGAACAGTTAAAAATGGTAGCAATTTGTTTTCACTTTTTTCATTCTCCCCATCCATTTTTTTCTTCAAAACAAGCTTGCTGGAGGAATTATGGATAATATTCAACAGTGCTATGTGACAGCCCACAGATGGATGCATTTCTAATGAATCCGGAGAAGTTAAAAATGCACTGATAGCAGACCTGAAAAAAAAATCTGGGGAATGCTCCTTAATTAGATTACACTCTGCACACCCTGTCTGTATGAATGAGGACACAAGCAGTGGAAGCCGCCTGACGGCATTGTTAATGCAACTGCTAGGGCTTGTAGTAGCGGACATCTGTTTTAAAGCTGTGATCCAAATCTGCCCCTAGAGGCCAACCACGCAGGCTGTGAACCTCGGTTTAAAACATTAAAAGCAAAATTCATACTTGCTGTGAGGAGGTGCAACTCCATTAAACTCAAAGGTCTTACTCTTCACCGCATTTCAACATCAGCCTACACTTCAAACAGTTCCTACAGTCCACAAGTGAGGCACAAGTGCAAGGAGAAATATATCCATTCATTATAAAATGTTCAAATATCAGCAGGGTGTAGTAATGCTGTTCCTCAGCCTAGAAATGTGTCTCAATAGAGTGATCAAAGTGCAAAACACAATCAGCTCCCACTCACTGCCCTAAAAGTCAGGGGCTTGAAAATTTTGCTGTATTTTCTCCCTCATGCTTAATTTTCTTGCATACAGACATGCATGAGGATATATCCCTCTGCCTGTAAGACTTTGTTTTTTCTCTGAAAGCAGACTCAGTTCAAGTTTTATTGCAGTAATCCAAGGCACACGCCAAATGTGGAGGGTGCAGAGAGGGAAAATCTGGAAACAATCCTCCCGTACATCACTGCAGACAACAGACACACACACCTCTGTATAAATAAATAACCGCTAAGCCATCCCCATTCATGTTTCTAATTAGTGCAACCTATTTAACAAAAAGACATATAATATAGGTCAATTATGTAGGTCATGATACATTTGTGAAGAACTTCAGCCTGTAGGGCACCAAAAAGGCCACACTGAGGCAGCATTTTCAAAGTTACAGCTCCTTTCCACACGTGGCTTATGAACAGCAGCGAGGAAGAGCAGAGACCTTCTGTGGTACCACAGCCAGAACCACTAACAAAAACATCAGTGACATCCCCTGGGAGACACCCTCTGTGATACGACCACAGAACGTGGTGGAGCCTGAGTATGGAGAAATAAGGGAGGCGCTGAGCTTTTGAAGGTATCCAATAAGGAGCTTAGTTTTGCAATATGTATGAGCGTTATTATGTCGATTATAAAAGTATGTACATTGCCTGAATAAAGCTGAGACTTGCTGATCATCATCTGGTGTGCTCGTCTCCCGTCGTTTTCCTACAAATGGTGATCCCGACGTGATACCGACTTGGCGCCACGGAGGAGCGACGAAGGGGT
>VXBJ01007608.1:867-81922 GCA_013400055.1 Nycticryphes semicollaris
TTTTTTTTTTAAACTCTAAACTCATCTCCCAGACTTCTCACACGCTCAAGTCCACACGCCGTGGTCTGTGGTTGTGCCCTAAGAGTCTCCTACACAAAATGAACCATCCAGTAGTCAAGCATGAGAACTCAACACGAGCGGGAAAGAGCCCTTTTCCTTCCCGTGTGCATCTCAACCTCTATGTGCAGGCATCAAAACCAGACCAGTCTGCAAGAAACACCAATATACCGAGGATGGGGCTTCTCAGGGCTTCTAGAAATTCAGCCCAGCTTCAAGACAGCAAAGGGGAGGTGGGGGAGTTGTCACTAACACTCATCTATATTAAGGCTGATGAATTCCTGTATACACTTCCTGTACTGCAGCTCAGTAGGGCTGTTGCTGGGGTATTGACCTGGTTGTCCAAAGGGCCCCTCTGCCTCTCGCATTTCCTCGTTCATTCGAGCCAGACGCAGCCTAGAGCGAAAACAGAGAAAGCACAAGGGTTTGGTTACTCCACCCCGATGGCTGTTGACACGTTTACATGTGGTGGGAAGCCCTGGCTGTACTCACAAGGTGACGATGTCTGCGTTGGCTGCCTGGACAGCAATACTGAGCGGGTCCTGCCCGTCGCCATCCACCGCATGCTGATTCGCCCCTCTCTTGAGGAACAAGCAGACCTGACTGCAGAAGGGAAAGAAAAGACCCTTAGAGAAGAAATTCCAGCTCTCCCCACCCCACCCTGAGGCAGGCAGAGGGCACTGTCCTTCCACAGGCAGGCACAGCTTCACTTACACTGGCCTAAATAAATCAGGGAGCGCTGCGGTGGCATGGAGAAAGGAAGGGCTGTACCCAGTTACCCCTTAACTATCATAGTGGGGGCAATTATCCTTCAGATAATCAAGTTCACAAAACCCCAGCTCCTTTGCCCACCTCACCCCACGAGTCTGAGAGTTAATGCTGAATTTCAGTCCCAAAGGTGATGGAGAATGTCACGGCATCATGCAAAGGACTCACCCAGTGTGCCCTAGGTACGTGGCGTGATGCAAGGGAGCTCGGCCTCGGCTGTCTCTTTGGTTAACATCCGCCCCATTCTGCAGCAGGAATTCACAGGCTATCAAGGAACCCTGCCAAGGCAAAAGGGATTTCCTAAATCAATTCATCCAGCTGTACTGAGAGGATGCGTAAGCGCGTACCAGGCTGTGAACTGCCCACCATCGGTGCTCTCTGAACTCAAGTCAAAGACCTCACATTCCCAAAAGTGGCCTCCCAGCCACCAGCACAACGTACCCCCATCACAGCCTGAATCAGAGGCGTTTTGTTTTCATCTTCATCGTTCACCCAGTTGATCTCAGCACCGTGTGCGAGCGCTTCTGCCATGAGAGGCAAGTTTCGGGCTTGTGCTGCCTTGTAGATCAACAAGCCGGGATGCAGCTCCCTCAGGTCCTCCAAATCTGATGCTTCCTGTTCAATCTCTGCTTCGCCGCTTGACTCCTCCGACACCTCGCACTCTAAGAGGCAAAAAGGGTTGGAAAGGGATTATCCAAAAGCTCCTCGTTACTAATTTCTTACGTCTCCTGCTGTTCCTGGCCCCACACACTCCTAACCAGCCATCCTGCCTTAGCACTAGCTGCCCTCCCACGCTTCCATCAGCAGCCTGTGACACCCACCTTCCTCTGTCACGCTGTCCACCACGGAGCCGAACACCAGGATATCGGTGCTGCCGTCCGTGCTTCCTCCGAGTCCGCTGTCGCTGCTCAGACCTGCGGGGCCAACAGAAGACAAACCAAGCCCATTTTAATACCCAAGGCATTGCAGTTCCAGGCACAGCAGAGACCACGGCGGGGGAAAAAGTGCTGCACAGAACGTCACACACACACCGCACCGGACACTGCCGGCAGGGGAGAGGGGGACTGCTCTCCCTTTTAGTGCTGCTCAATAGAACTGCCCAAGGAAAAACAGCAAAGCCTTATGGTGTCTGTGTCCCCACGCTGCCCTTCATGCAGGGGTGCTCTGACACTGCCATGGCACTTTGGACTGTTGAGGACAGCCCTTGCTGCAATCCATGAGGGACGCCGTGACGGAGACTGGAGCAGAGCAGCAGCAGAGACAGCTTTGCAGCAGGTTATGCAGTGTCGTAAGCAAATAAAGACACTCCTCTGCTTTCACCACTAATAATTGCAGTTTCTATTCTATCATGCTCTCCCCAGAGCTTTTCAGTTGTCACTGGGGCACTTGTCCATGCATTGCTCTTGTGACAGGTTATTGACCATGACTGGCTATATAACACCAACAGCGAGTATCTCAAGCCAAATGCTTAAAGCATTGTCCAGCGGCTCATTCACCTTCACACAGACATCCCTTCCCTTTCCCCACAGTGCTTCCCACCTTCCCTGCTCAGCTGGGGAATGCTACAGCTGACAGGAGTCACAAAGAGGTGAAGCAACTTGTCCAAGGACACACAAGGTGTCAGCTGCAGAGCAACTTTGCGCCTTTTCCAGCCTTCACCCAAAAGCAGTCAGGAAAATGAGAGCAGGGGAAAACCCCAGGCAGGAATTGTCCCTGAAGGAAGAGGGATGGCACGTCACCTCCGTCCTGAGGGATGCCTGGTCCCGCTGGCAACTCTGGCTGGATTCAGCTTCTTCCTGCTATTAACTTCCCAATGACTGCAAGCGCTGAGGGGTCTCTGTCCCTCCCAGAACACAAGGGGTTAAATCCCCACAATCTACCCCAGAACTTACCGTTAAATCACTGTGATTAGAAAGAAACCAAACCAGGTTGCAGCTGACAAATTGTTTCTAAAATATGAGCTGAGTAATCTTTGCAAAGAGCAGAAGACCTGAGCCTTGAAATCCACCTCAGAACAAGACACCTTAAGCTGACAGCCTGTCTGCTGAGACCTGCAGAGCAGCTACAGCTGGGTCCCAGGGAAAGAACAGCCTCTAAATCAGTGCTCCTGAAATCACGGCTCACAGGTTCAACAGCCAAAAGAAAATAATGAAGCTACAACAGGAAAGTTCTATAGTGGCACATACTGTGAATATCTTCTTTTTTTTTTTTTTTTTTGATTTGCTGACAGAAAAAATCATTGCTGTTTTCTGTAGAAAGCAAACACACTGCCTGGGGAGACCCTGCTTTCCATGACCTCAGTACAAAGGAAGCGTGACTCCAGTGAGGCCACGGGGTACCTCTCTAGATTTACATCAAAGCAAAGAAAGGAGGATCTGGCTCCTATCACAAGAGTATTAATACATCAAATCCCAGTTCTGCTCCAACGGAATCAGTAATAAAATTCCTGTTTTCTTCTAGAGGAGCAAGGTACAGCTGGTGAGTAAATCTGAAATCTTGCATCTCCCAAGTATTGTTTCTGTTGACTAATAACAATGAATTCTTTGAAACTGGAATAGCCCTTAGGGCACAGATTCAGACAAGTACTAAAGGAACCTCTTCACCCATTTCAAGAGATAACATGTACTTGTAGGAAAGCCTGTGGTTTTCTGTGGTGCTGACTCAGGGCCGTAACTATTTCTCATGAGTTCATACAAGAACAAGCAACTGAGCCTGTAAGTTTGAAAACATTGTCACTCGGCTAAGTATGACAAGGGACCACACAACTACTCCATGACAGAAGTGGGGCATTCAAAGGAAACACTCCTTACTTCCTATTTGCCACGAGATCCCACCTGTACAGGACTGAATCCTTTATCCACATCTGAGGGACAGTTGTTCCTTTATTAGGGTGTAGCAAACTGATGGCTGGAAACCCTAGGAAGCTTTTTTGCCTTTCGAAAGCCTACCAGCCTGTCCATCCCACAAGGGACTGGTAACATATGGTTTCCAATCACTCCACTGAAAGAAAACACATAACTGCCTCTGAAGCTTGGTTTGGAACAAGTAAAATTTGGGTGTCTCTTTTGCTGCCAGCTGCCAGAGCGTCACCTTACCTCCGTCCAGGAGGAACGGCGTACCGCTCCCACCGGGACCAATGCCACTGCCACTCCATGGGCCACCTGTTAGCGGATGCTGCATAGAGATGTGGCTGGCACCTAGAGGAAGGTGGACGGAATATGAGGGGGAGTTCATCGTCACAAACACAAAAAAGAAAAAAATTGTCCGCAGTAAGACTTGCTAAAAAAAAAAAAAAAAAAAAAAAAAAAAAAAAAAAAAAAGAACAAAAAAAAAAAAAAAAAAAAGGAAAAAAAATTAAAAAGGCCAAAACTAAAACCAGAAAAAAGCCAATGGAACTCACAGTCTGGGAGTAGATGATGTTGGGAAAAAAATCCCATCCATCGGAATGCAAACACTAGGGACTGACTGGACAGGATATTAAAATAATAAATGCAATAAAGGAGCAATGGGTTGGAGCTGGTGCAATTAACTCCCCATCACTCTCCTGAAATATTTACCCTCTCTCCAGTGAGGCTGACACCTTGCTTTGGGTCTGGTGCAATGCACGTGCCCTACAAGAGCTGGAAGGTAAAGGCTGCCAGGAGCAGGGACACTTTCTTTGTACTTACTGCGTGGGCCGGAGCCAGCACCAGTGTCAAAGTAGGAGAAGAGAGAGTCCAGCTCGTCGGGGCAGAAGAGGGAATCTCGGCGGAACTTCCTCTCCAGTGTAGCTGCTGTTTTACACAGAGATTATGAAATACATAGTGAATAACACACCAACAGGACACAGTTTTACAGCTACATTTATCTGGGCTGAGTTTGTGTCTCCAACGTGCCCCAGATGTCCAATGCCACACCCATACCCACATACACCACCAAAATACAACAAAGAGTTGACTGTAGGTGGAGAGACCCTGCAGACCCAAGCCATCCCAGAGCATCCTGAGCAGACAGAACCCCTGGTAAGGATGGCCTCTCCTACAGACCAGGCAGGTAAAAATAAAGGGATTTGAAACATATTAAAAAGCAGGCAGCTGGAATAGAAAAGAAAATGCACAAAGCAGGTTTAGAACTTTCTGGATCACCCCAGTGTAATGATCTCCTCTTTTACCCACAAGAACCTCCTTAAACAGATGGAAAATGTTAGGAAATGACTCTAAGGACCTGTGTCAACATGGTTTATGCAACAGTGTTTTTTGCCAGAGGTTTAAACCTCTGGTAGGCTGCAGGTCCTAAAGAAAGACAGGGCCTCAAGTCATCAGGGCAGGTGTGTAGACACCTACAAAGAGCGGTGGGGCGGCCACCACAGCCCTGCATGGGGAGTGGGGTTGAGGGAGGTGCCCACCTGAGGACAACATGGCTGGTGAGGCATTGCCTGCTTCGTGGCGGTACTTCCTACGAGCCGTGGGTGCTTTCGTGGTGCTGTTGTTTCTCTGGCACTTTTTCACACACCAGCGTCGAGGTTTTCGCTCGTTCTCCGTTAGGGCCTCCCCATTCGACAGCTTCTTCAGGAATTTCTTCTCCACGTACTTCACCTTGATCCAGGCTTCCTTGTCCTGCCTAAGAGAAGAACAGGATAAGGCTGTCCATGGGGCCATCATCTAAAGCAAACAGCTACAAGGAAATGGAGTCACTCTGGGTCATTGTGTCAACCTGGCTTTGAGTCCTAAAAAACTTTGAGGCCTGTATTAAAGGAGAGTTTCTCAAACTTACAGATATCTCCCATTTCAAAGCAAAACTAAGGAGTGCAGGGTGTAGCTGAGAGTGGAATGGGATGTTCAGCCCTAGGCAACACCACGTGCTTCAGTTACATGCATATGAAAGCTCTCAGAGCAGTTTAAACCCAGGAAGCTCTGGTTCCCAAGCATGTTTCACCAGGTAGCTGGCTGGTAATGCCCCCTGACCTTTCTGAGAGTGAAGCTTAGGTTAGCTACAGAGGGAGCAGGTTGAGGTGCACCTGAGCTAGTCTGGCACACCCGTGAAGGCCAGTCACACTCTTTATCTGACTTTCCAGAGAGCTTTGGGTACTGGGTTTGCTGTGTGGATGGAGAGCTTTCCACAGGGCTGAGAGGACCAGCACGTGCTCAGACTCACCTGGAACTCCCTCCTGTTGGTTTCTTAAGTCCCAGCTCTTCACACTGTGCCTCGTAAATCTGATTCATGGTACTGTTCCCCAGCTCACACATCAGCTGCAATACAAGAGGGAGTGAATGAAATCCTCAGGTGAGGAGCTATCTTCCCTCTCATCTAGCTCGCCACCAAGTGACATTCCCTCCATGACCACCATTTGTCTGTCTCGTGTTGTTAAAAGCCAACACTCACTTTCAGTAACTCCGGCTCCCAGGAGTCCAGTGTGAGAGATCGGACCTTGGAGCAGTGAACGCCCAGGCTCCTGTTTATCCAAAAAGAAGAAAACTGAAATGGTTACATGCTTCAAAACAGAATTCCTCACACCTTGTATTATTGAACAAGATCAATCCAGTTCTTATGTATTTATCTAAACAGATGTAGCTACAGAATTTCTCACGCCTTATATTATTGAACAAGATCAATCCAGTTCTTACATATTTATCTGAACAGATGTAGCTACAGCAGGGAGTTTTAGGCATACACAGATGTACCTGCACACACAGGTACACCAGTGAGCAATTATTTTTTTAATCTATCTGTGTAAACATTACAGGCAGTTGGAATTCAGGCTCCACTGTTTTTTTTTCCAGGATCTGGCAATCCATCCCCAGCTGGCAGCGCTGAGCAAATGCACACGCAGTACCTGTGGATACCAGAGCACTCGATGCACAGCAGGATGCCCAGGTTGATACTGGCCCAGCGAGGGTCTGGCTGACCACAGTCACAGCACTGGTCATTCCCAGGGATGCTCTGCACTCTCTGCAGGATGCTCTCTCCTTTCACACTGCGCTCCCGGGAGTCGGTAGCGGAATCAATGCTGCTGGTTGACGGGGAAGCAGTTCGGTCCAGCCTCTGCAGGAAAAAAAGGGTTCTAGGATTCTGCAAAGTACTGTGGAACCAACCAGAGCTTCACAGAGCAGAGGAAGGGATAGGAAGTATTACCTGAAGAAGAATAAACTAGGGCTGGTCCAAGAAGGGAATGGGTAAAGCCTAATTAATCTCTGTGATCACCACCAGACGGCACTGCTCCCCATCCCTCTGGAATCTGCCATCCTCTGGCAAACTCCTTGCTGTCACAATGCTTTGCTTGCACTTGTCCCAGCAGGGAGCAAGCTCTCCCCAGGGGAACACTAGTGATGGTAAGAAAGCAAAGATGCCACTGATTTAAAGTCTTGCCTTTCCCCCAGCCCAGCTTTGTAAGTGGAGCTTTGGTTGGCAAACAATTGTTGCCTTGGAGTTAACACTGAGATCAACTCCGTTCCTCAAGGGCAGAAGAGTTTTTCCAAATGGTCCATCCACACACACCGGACCTGCCACAGCCCGAAAGCCCACTCTCAGGGCTCTGAGACACAGTTATGGATCTTTTATGAACCCCTGGCTCACCTCAATATAGTAGCTGTCAGGACTCTCCCGGTACGCAGAAGCAATGCTGGCTTGAACAGCCTGAATCCAGGCCTGCCGCAGCTTCTCTGAGTCAGCCTGCAGCATGCAGCTCCTGGGAAGGAGGGAAGGAAATGAGTTGGAAAGAGCAGAAGGATAGGGTGAACATTTTGGTCAAAATTGTTCCACTTCATCCTCAGCACAGCCACTCTAATGGGGGTAGCACCTTGATTTGACCAGCAAAGGGGCAAAAATTAATTCTAGAAGCTTGCACTGCCAGAGGTGTTCCCTCTTCAAAAACTCCAGGCAGGTCTGCTACGTGCCATTGCCAGTGTCACCATCTATATGTATGTCAGGTACATATGGCCTAGATCTGGCTTATGCTGATGTCTGAGGAACTTCATCAAGATTCTGGAGTACAGGCAATGGCATCTCCCAGTCAACATTTAATAGCCCAGAGCAGCACCTGCTCAAATCTAATCTCTCACAGTTCCACACACAGTCCAGACACTGTGAGGATGGCCCAGGGAAGCCACCAAACTTACTTGGTAGGTGAGACGACCTCAAAGCAAAACCTCCTCTCTATGTCTTCACACGGCTTGACGGTACAGAGCCTCAGGTCTTCCACCACTACTGTGAGGACATCCTGAAAGGGTGAGAACAGGTGGATTTGTTGGCTCCCTGAATCTGTGTCAAAATTAGCCCTCTCCAAAAACTCCTTCCCCAACCTGCTGGATAGCACATGCTGAGTCCAGAAAGAGCAGAGCCAGCGCACCGCCGATAACTCCAGGGCAATAGGAAGGGGTTACACAGAGGCAAAGCATGGGACAACACACACCTGAAGTGTCAGGCTCACTGGGGACTTCACCAGCTTCCTCTGATGAGTGGAAATAATCTGGATCGCCACAAACACCCTCTGCTGCCGTTTAGTTCTCAGTTCAGTCTAACTTTGGTGCACAGTAACACCTGAATGGGCTTGTTGTCCCTCGGATCCAATTCCCCTCCCCAGTGCTTCCACCCCACTCCCCCACCACAAGGCAGAAGTCCCCACCACAGCAGGACAGAGACAAGTTGGCTCATCTGCCAGCATCAAATGGGGTAGCCACACTGACCTTTAGCTTCTTCTGGTACACCAGCTGACTGTTCTGTATGGAGAACCACCTCCTGAAGGAAGACAGACAGACAGACATTGGAACAAGTGAACAGTAGAGGTAGAGAGGCCAAACAACACCAAAGCTCCTGTTGCTTATGGCTAGAGTATGGACAGATGTGTATGAAGGGAGTCTACCTTCTTAGGAGGCAACAAATCACCCACTAGCAGCTTTCCTTCAAAATACAAGTGACAGAAGGTCCATGTGATGCTGGTAGCAGAGATAATTCAGTGCTAAATCCGAACCCCCAAGTCACTTCTTCATTCCAAGATACAGCCTCAGTTTTAACAACCTGAGCATCCTTGTGGAGGGCAATGGAAGCCATGACCACCACTAAGCTTCAGGAAGAAGGTACTGCAGTATCAGAAGCATAAAGAATCAGAGGGTTGCAGCAAGATGTTATTTTAGAGCACATATCACATACTCTGTTTGCCAAAGAACTAGGTTCCCTGGGAAAATGAGATGAGAGAGGATGCTCTTTCTTTTGTCATTGCTGAAATATTATACAGAGATAAAAGGCAACAAAAGGACCTGACACATCTGTGGACAAATGGGAAAATACAGGCTAACTTTAGGCCATCCCATCCATGCAGGAGCCCATTTTGACAAGCTGCTGTGTGTCACTGAGCTGCTGTGGCAGGAGCAGCCTATCCTCTGCGAGACGAAGCTGAGCAGAAAGTTTCTCTCCAGGTTGTGGTCCCTGCTCCATCTCCTTACAGCTGTGCCCTCCTCCTTGTCCCCACCAGAGCCTGCGTTTCTGCTCTTGATGTGACATCTGCACTGTGGGTTTTGCTGTTCCATCCCACTCATGTGAGGGGGAGGCACTGACAGCGAGCAGCAGAGTGACAGCGAGAAGGTGAGGAACAGGCTACAGGAGCAGGGAACAGCTGAGACGAAGGCAGAGATGGCCAAGAGTGGGTGGGACTGAGGAGACAGAGATGGCTGCAGGGAGGGGACAGACTCTGTGTGTCTGGGATGGAGGAGGACACAGGGATGATAGCTAGGATCTGGAGGGGAAGGAAAACTTGGAGCCCTTGACATTAATATTACTTTAGACATCAGGAAAACCAGAATATCCCAGAGGGTTCCCTCCAGGATAAGTGTCCTTCAGAGTGACCCTTTAAAGGGGAGAAGGAAGTTGCCTGGAACTGGTCATCTCCACCACAGGAGTCAGGCACAGGTTTCACATTAGCCTGACACATTTTGGAACAACCTTCTGCTCTGCAAAGACCCGTGGGTGTCAGTGACAGCAGCCATGCAACAGACTACAGACCGAGGCGATACTTCACTTAGGAAACAGTGAGCAGGGAAGCCCAAAAACGTGATAAAAATTCAGCTAAGACACCTTCCCAGTGCCCCAGCACCAAAATCAAACACCAGGATGATGCACTGTGTTGTGGCTTCTGGTTCCTCCAAATGCAAATTCAATACTTAATTGTCAGGGGACCACAGAGAACTATCCTCAGTTTGCCTGGAATCTCCTTAGCACTATGGGAAGCTTCAGAGATAAGGAATCACTTACCTAACCGATTCATAGATCCCTAATAATTCCAAGGTTTTTTTCCATGCAAATACAGGCAGTTTCAGTGCATACCACAAACTGCTCACTGAACCATTTAGCGTTTATTTATTCCAAAGTCTAACAGCAGAACGTTTCAGCCTTGCTGTGATGTATACTTTGAATGCATCCCATAGCCAAGTAAAACAAGATCTCTTCATATTGTATCATTTCCCTGCTATGTGAGAGGAGGAAATGTAGGTCAAAAAGGCATTGATCTCATGCATTAGAAACTCACTGGAAGGGTTTGAATCCCTTTGCACAACTGTGTTTGAAATCCATTGACTATCTCAAGGGAAGCAAAACACTCCAATATCGAGCCAAGGCTGGAACATGAAACCTTTGCTTCCGCTTTCCCCAAGGTCTCTGGCAGCTGTGGAGCCTCCTGACTAGTGCAGGAGGTGTATTATCAGCCTGGCATTCCCAATGACCTATCACATTCAATATTTATGAATTATTAAGAACAGGGTCAGGGCACAGAAAGCCATTTCTCAGCTCCTATATTTCCACTTTCACGTATCTCCCCATCCTAGATCAGACAGGTTTGACACTCATGGCATCTCCAACTGTGTTAGGCATTTCTCTGAATCGTTACGAATTTCTAGCTGTCCCAAGGCAAGACTCAAGGTTCGTTGTGCCCTGTCTTCCCTGCATGGAACCCAGTCATTCTTCCATTGTGGAAGGCACTCTTTTTGTTCCTGGCATTTACTAAGATGCAGCAAAACAGGGGCTGTCTCATTCTGCGATACAGCCCAAGAGGAATATACAGCTTCACAGAAAGAAGCATACCTAGTTTTGAACAGGAAAATAATAATCACTTATGTGAACTACACAGCATCTAGCTCTTTTACTGATGGATACACATGTCTCTAACACACCAATATCAAAGGCCTGCAGAGCAAGCAGCTTTGCAAGCTCAGCACGAGCTGTAGTGTGCTGGTAGACAATTTATGTGGTCTTAAAGCACCATTGCAAGCAAGCAGATGCTTACTCCTCTTTTGCTCTGAGTTGACGTGGCACCACAGAGCCAGGTTAGTGTCTTGATAAGGCTACATTAATCTCTCGTGAGGTACTGCTGCTCTTGGGAGGACTTAATTCAGCTGCAAAGTTATGCTAACATGGCTTCAGGTTCTGAGCAGAATCACTTCAGCTGGACCTCCTCTGATCATCCAGTCCAACCCTACTGCTCAAGCAGGGCCAGCTACATCAGGTTGCCCAGGACTGTGCTCAGGTGGGTTTTGAATATCTCCACAGATGGCGACTTCACAACCTGTCTGGACAGCCTGCTCCACTGCCTGACCATCCTTCACAGTAAAAAAGCAGTTTCTTGTGTTCAAATGAAATTTCATGTATTTAGTATGTGCCCATTGCCCCTCGTCCTGTCATTAGGCACTGCTAAGTGTCCATCTCTCTCTTCTTTATTCCCTCCCATCAGTAATTCGTACACATTGACAAGGTCCCTTCTGAGCTTTCTATTCTCCAGGCTGAACAGTTCCAGCTCTCTCATCCTTTCCTAATAAAAGAGATGTTCCAGCCCCTTGATCATCTTCACTGTCCTTCACTGGACGCCCTCCAGTAATTCCATATCTTTCCTGTGCTGGGGAGACCAGAACTGCACACAGTGCTCCAGATGTGGCCTCACCAGAGATGTGTAGAGAGTAAGGATCACCTCCCTCAACTTGCTGGAAAAATGGTCTAAAAAGAAAAATCTCTGGATGCATAAACTATCAAATCAACCTCAATTTAACCATTTAGTTTTTAACTACTTGGCTCAGAATCCTTCCAGTGATGGCAAGAATTGCTAAGATCTCACTAAAAGTAGAAGTGTATTCCTGTGCAGGCAGTGTTAGTTGTGTTCAGAGCCTGAACCCAAATATCAAATGGAATATGAGTTACTACTCACCGATTCCATGTTTTGAAAGCATTGCTAGCTCTCTTGAAGAGGTAGCCTTCCATCACCACTCCATTCGGGGCATCAACATTAAACTCCACCTTCGAGTCATCGTAGGAGAAGTCCTGCAAATAAAAAGAGATTGAGACTCTCACGACTATGCCCCCAGGACCAAGGTGGAAATGAGCCTCATCAAAGCATCAAGAAGATAAAAACACCTGTGCCCAGATCCTCAGGCTCAGCAGAGCTGTCTGTTACAGCATATCCCTGTGCCTTAGTGGGCTGCAGCCACCAATAGCAGTCATGAATTATCTTCATCCCAGTAAGCTCCTCTGTCCCTGTTGTTGGGAGAAAAGCACCACGTGTGCTGTGTTTCACCTCTCTGGTAGCTGATGAGGAGAAAGGCAGGTGGCTTATCATGAGGGTTAAAAATTCCCAATATTTGGGGCAAGCTATGGTAGGAAATGAAGCCATAGAGGTGCTTTCACTGGCCAAGTGAGTTAGCAATGCTGTTGCCGCCTCTCTGTTCTGCAGGGGGCCAGGAACAGAACAAACCCCAGCCTTTTCACACAAGAGGCACGATGATTTCTACTGGGGAAGACTTATCAGTTCCATTTTCATCGGCTACCATCATACGCCATCTCCAATCTGCGCTCACCCAATTCTCTCCGCTATGCTACCACTCAGAGCTGATTTGCCAGGCTTGGCAGTGATTCACCAGATAGATCTCATGGATTCTGACAGCTGGGGAGCAAGGCACAGAGCAGAGGGAGCAGCAGCTGCTCTCACGGAATGCGGGATCCTCCTCCCTGGGCAATGGTCTGCCCATTTCCCATGAGAAACCAGGTCACGAAGCCGAAATGCCTCCCCCCTCTAACCTGGGGAACTAAGGCATATTGTCTCCTCACCCACCCACCCCACTCTAATGACGAATTCTACCCACACCTCCCTCTCTCTCCAGCACAAATATTTCTCCCTCTACTGCTTGGTTCAAAGACACAACAGCGCGGTGAAAACAGCCCCCATTAAGTTAAGTGCCTTTCCCAGCTCAGCATCTGAAGACCCTTGTGATGCTGCGTTGCCAGGCAACACGCACTTCTCTCTCATTAAGATGAGTTATTTTCACGTTCAGAGACACGAGCTTGCCTGGGAGGTGTCATAATAATACTGATACAGAAGAAGGAGATTTAATGGGACAGGACTGAGTCATTCCTCGGAAAGACAGCGTGATGCCCAATTAGACACTAGAAACTGCTGCAAGGCACCCAATTAAGAGAGGTCTGCTCAGCCCCAAATTTTGCCATAAGAGGGTGAATCCCACTGGGGGGTCCTCTTCTGCAGATGTCTTTCATGTACATACGGCAAACAAAGGCTAGAGGGAATTTTCCTCTAACTCATAGATTTTTGAATGTGGGATTTATGTACAGCTGCTCCAAAGTGACAACACTACAAATTTGATGAGAACCCAAAATGTTTTATAATAAATAATGCAAACATCCAAAAATACAGGCTTTGTTGAAAAGCGCGCAGCAAGCGTAGGGCAAAACCTTTCCAAGCACATCCTAAAAAATGAACATTTAGCCTCGCCTCACTTTGTGAAAGAGGGAAAAAATAAGGGGGAGGGTCTAACCACAATCACCTGACTTCTTCAGCTGCCCTTGTATAACCAAGCAGCGTGCTGGTAAGAAGGATGTGTGGCTGATGAGTGCAGGAGGAACAGATGGGCCACATGCGTCACTACAGTAAATCCACTAAAAATCAGTGGAGTCAAGCCAGGTGTGAATTTAACCTCATTCAATCTGTACTGTATTACACCTCTCTACAAATTCAATGGCTAAAGCAGAGCACCTGAAGGCATGTGGAGTTGTTCCTTGCCTTTCAAAGAATTCTAACCTGTGCCAAGCCTGGTTTTAGAAAGAGAAAATTATACCCAAAACCACCCAGGGCATACACAGCTAAGACAACAGCCATCTGGATGGTGTCCAAACATCCAAAGACATTGCTGGGAAGAATGGCTGGTGTTTGCATCACTCTGAAGACACTTCCCTTCCTTGTTCCCTCATTGCTTAGGAAACGTCCCCAGGCCCAATTCTCCTCCTATTTTTGCTGGTGTAATTCCTGAGCAACTCCATCGCTCTCAACAGAAGTACTGCTGGGCAGTTGAGGGCAGGATACGTGGACCAGAGCTGTAAGCTGGATTTGTAAAGCAGGTACAAACCAAGAGAGAGATCTGAGGGATCAGGTCTGGCTCTGATCCCTGGGGGTGTGCAGCAGCCTGATCCTCAGCAGCACTTTGTTCCGTTCCACTGCGCTCCCTTGGGAGCTCCTGAAGTCTTTGGTACAAAGTTATTGAAAGACAAGCGAAATACAGGAATGGGGAGGGTTTTAAAAATCCAGATATTACCCCCTTGATCAGTAACCTTTTTCCTTTTCCCAAAAGGAAGACGTGCAGAAATGGCTCCAGTAGCTGGAAGGCAAAATCCTCGCAAGCACAACTGTAAAGCTTCCAGCACACCAGAGTGAGCTTAAACTACAGGCTTAAGCAATGGATTCCTGGGCACGGCTTCTTGTACCCACACAGGGAATTTTCTTACCACTGCCACTGAAAAGAGAGGACAAATTTCTGAAAAAAATAGCTATGAGAACACCTGTTGAACCCTAATTCCAGGTCAAAGCTAGCTTCAAAACTGTCTGAGCAGATCGTCTTGCCAAGAGCATTGAAGTATCTTGGCAGTGAGTGGCCACCACTCGACCCACACAGAGGTGTGACAATGTGCCCTTAACTGGCAGAGCTGCCCTTAATGTGCCCCTGTGTGTGTTCTACAATAAAGATTTTGATTCTTTTGGTTCTGGGAACTAAGTCAAAGGGAGGATCCTGGCTGATGGACACTGCTCCCACCAAGCACATCATCAGCAGTGCCACCAGTAACTCCCTCTGTGACTCCTTCAAGGGACACAGCGCATCAACGGACAGTCTGACTCCAGATAAAACTAGGAAATAAAAACCTTCCAGCCCCGTGAGCCAAGCCACGATGTCAGGGAGGTGCTGGTGGAGAAGGAATGTGTCACCCATTCCACAGCATTCAACATAACTATCTTGATTCAAATATTCCCCTTGACAAAGCAGGGTATGCACACATGCTTTCCCTCATTCCCTCTTTTTCCATTTCCTCATATATATGAGATTTTAATGGACAATTTTAATAAACTACCTTTTACTGAATTCTTCCCGTCATTGCAATGTACACAGAGTAGGCAAGTCTGCTCTAAATGAGTTTGGACTGATTTATTAAGTCTGCATTTAGCACCTCGTTGTCTCCATAATGTGAAAACCAAAAATGCTTGACACAGGAAAGGCTTCCTAAGATTGGGATCTGAACAGCTTTGGCTACAACCATACACACGATCGTGACCAGCCACAGCAGGGACACGTTGGATCACCCAGTGGTAAAATAAATGAGATGCCTTCCAAAATAAGACACCAGATCTCTGCCATCATCTGCTTCCCTCTCCTTCACCAACTTTCAGTAAATCACACCAATGTTGTCTTAATGTCCCCTCTCCTTCTCGGCCCTGTCACTTGGGACACTCCAGTTTACACAGCAATGAAGTAACACATTCCAAGGGACACATCCATTGGGATGTGAGAAAGGACATAAATGCAGACACTTTCAAACCAGCAAATGGAAAGCAAAAACCCAGCACAGGCACAGACAGACCTGTGAAAGAAAGAAAAAAAGGGGGAAAAAAAGAAGAATAAGCCCTATTTAAAGGTAACCTCGTGGCCCACTCAGTTAAAACCTCCCTTGACCATCTCCACACAGCACACACAGAGACCACTTGCATTGCAGAGCCCAGACAAGTTCTTCCAACCACTCCCATGAAGCCAGCATTTCATGCAGAGAAAATGGCTGATGAAATTAAATAAATCTCCAGCTTCAGTGAACAGACTTAATATGAAGGGTGAAGATGCCCCGGGATCCTTGCAAAGGTGTGAGACTTCTAAGTAAGGAGCCCATTGAAGTAGGAAGGGCTTGTTTATAGGTTCCTTCCTATCCCAGAGGGCACAACACCTGGCTGAGAACGAACAGAACCTTTCTCTAAAATACCAATACTTCCTTAAAATTACCTAGAATTCAATCACTATGGCAATGGCCTTCCCTGAAAAGCCATAGCATTATGTCCCTCAGTGTATCAACTCAGGGTGGAAATAATAACACTGTCTTTTTCTGTACAATGTTTGAATTTCTACTGATAGAAAACATTGTCAAAACCAGGCAACCATGACCAGTGAATCATTTCAGTCCAGCTGTTTTTAGAAATTCAGAGAAGCACATCTTATTACCAAATCTCCAGGTTACTTTATTTTCAATCAATACCATTTAAGATCAGCAACACCACATGTGATACGTGCTTTCCCTCACAGAAGACAAAGGCTTTTATCCAAAGGTGCCCTCTTAAGTAATCAATGATGCTCAGTATTTACCCATAGTATTATGTACACTCTAACAGCATTATGTATACATCCATGCATTGAAAAGAACTTCTCCTGGAGGCAAGTTAAAAATGATTATGTGACTAGTTTGGCTGTTCAATTCTAAAGAGACCACGAGTCAGAGGAATATTCACATTCCCTAAAGATGCACACACCCCCCTTCCACTCAGACACCGGTGCCTGCACATTCCGTTCTCTTCTAGTGCCTGAATATAATTCAAGCTTTTCTCTATCTGGCTATTTTTACCTCTGTGTACAATCCAAGACCCTCAGAGGCAGATGGAATTTGGAGGAGGGCTCTCCCCCACCTCCATTCCCGTTCTGCGCAGACAGCTTTCATTCATTCTGGCCAAATCCCATTTACAGCCCCTTTTGTTTCTTCAATTTCCTAATGCCAAGTGACCTCCCCGCTCTGCAGCTTGCCAGCAGATGATGCACAGAGATCCGTGCCCTGCCCTAGAGCTTTTCCATCCCAAAACTGAGCACATTTGCTCTCCCTGCAGTAATAAAGCTCCACTCGCATTTGGGTCACATCAGCAAACGGGGTCCTACAGGCACGATCCTCGCTCCCCCATGGAAAAGTGCCCTCTAAACTTTCTCCCCAAGTCAAGTCAACCCTGCAGGAGTCTCCTTACCAGGAGGTATTCAAGCCTGCCGAAAATCTTCATGATGCCAGCTGCAAGGGAGGTTTTGCTGCTCTTGTCTGGAGAGCAGGCAGCAGCTCTGTGTGTCCTCTCTCTCTCTCTGCACGCTCTCTAGAGTAGCATCTCTGCTAAGCACCGAGGGCTGGCAGGGAAGGAGGGATTTCTTTTTCAGCCCTTTCTCCTTTACCCCTCCTACTCCTTTCTGGGAAGCTCTAAGCTCTGCCCTTGGCTCCTGTGGAAGCAAGGGGCATTAGAAGAAGCAAGGCTGCTGGCCCCGGGGGACCACTTGCTTACCCCCTCCTCGTGCCTCCTATTCACAGTCAATCAGCTTAGAGCAAGGGCTAATTATCATACAGCTGTCATGGAGGCACAGAAGGGAGCAGGAGAAGCCAGGCAACACAGAGCCAAGTTGACAGGAAGATGCTCACCGAATGCCTCCCTGACCTTCACAGAGCCAGGCTGGTCTGCCTTCAGCAGGGGCTGCCTCCCCCCGGCTTCCTGGAGCACAGCCACCCTTTGGCCAGTTAATTCCACCCCTGCTCCACTGCAGCCACAGAAATCTGGGGGTTGAGGTGCCATATGGCCCCTAGTTTGTTATCTACCAGCTGGACTAAATGAGGCAGAGAGCTCTGCCTTGGCACTCCATCCTCCCTCCCCCCTGCAAACAGGCAACAGGAGCACGATTGCTTTACCCACGACTCTGAACTGGAAAATAGATACAAAGCTGCAAAGGAGCTTCTATATAGCCCCAGATTCTTACTCTTTCAGAGACTGGCCTGTTGGTTTTGCTCCAGTGGAAGGATTCAGAAAGGTCGGGATCTGTGAGGGAAGACTGGTTTAAATGCTACTGTTTCTCTACTCATTTCTCATTGGAAAAACTTCCTAGGCCTGGGTGTTCCAGCACCAAGTTCTCCAAAATTTTTCATAGACTCATAGAATGGTTTTGGTTGGAAGGGACCTTAAAGATCATCCAGTGACACACCCCTGCCCTGGTCAGGGACACCTCCCACCAGACCAGGTTGCCCAAAGCCCCATCCAACCTGGCCTCGAACTCCTCCAGGGATGGGGCAGCCACAGCTTCTCTGGGCAACCTGAGCCAGGGTCTCACCACCCTCACACCAAAGAAGTTCTTCCTGTAAAAATTTCTTTCACTGTAAAACTGCTCCCCCTCATCCTATGGTTCCCTTCCCTGATCAAGAGTCCCTCCCCAGCTTTCCTGGAGCCCCTTTAGGTACTGGAAGAGGCCATAAGGTCTCCCCAGAGCCTTCTACTGAGGAGTCCAACCTACACCAGGCCCCGTGTGTCTTCATGCATCCATCTGAGGCCACTGAGTCCACATAAAAGCACGCAAATTTATCACATGTGTGGTTTAAGAACAGTTAAAATGAGAGCCTGAAATGATAACCACCTTCAGAATCTGCCCCAAAGGTGGCAAATGTTCCATGAGGAAAGGGTGGCATAGGAAAAAAAGGACCTGAATTCCAGTATCAAAGGAAATAGTCAAAATTTGTGATGAGCTTCTCTCTCCTGCCAAATTTGTTTTAATTAAAACAATAAGGAGATAAAATGCCACAGGCTACTTCCTCATGAACTCTTAGAAGGCTGCCCTCTACACCTTGCAGAGCTGCCCAAAGACAATTCAGCTCCCTGTCTTCAGAAGCTGCACAGCTCCCCCACCCCGTCCCCAAAACACTTCAAAACACATCTTTATCTAAACTGGATTCCCTCCCTTTCCTTCATGCCTTAGCAGGCTGTTTGGGAAGACACCGTCTTGAGGGGGAAAAAAAAAAAAACAAACAAAAAAAGGATATTTCTGCCACTCCTCTCTAATTAAGCCCAACTAAATTTCCTAATTTGTCAAGAGACCAGAGGGTATTCTGGGTTCATTCAAATACGGGCTGTGCTCCCTTTGGAGATGGGGAGATGCTCACCAGATGCAGAGTGCCATGCTCCATCGCAAAGGGAGGAGCAACTCTGACTCAGAGCAGCTGAAAAACAGTCTCATAACGTTTCCAGGCAGGAAACTTTAAATCCTGACTTGCAGTAGGGATCTTGAGCTCTTTTACATGTTTATGCACAGAGAGAGAGCCACAGCTCTATGCATGTGTGTTCTGATGAAGAGTAATTGCTCGTTCTCCCACTTGGAACCTGACCTCTGCTCGATTCCCTGCTAGTCCAGTCAGCAAAGCCACGTAAAGAGATTTAGCTGAAATGCACTACGCTCGAGAGATTTTCCACGCTCCCTCGAATGAAGTCATCACTCCAGCAGGGTCCCAGGGGAACTGAGAGTTCACAAATGGCTTTACCCCCCCCCTGCAGAACACTTAACCAAAGGGAGCGTACGCGCAGGCCGATTCACAGGCAATGCCTGTCACAGTAGCTTTCAAATCTGGTTACGTTTCCATTTCATGGGTTATGACATTTTTGAGAGAGCGCATTAGGAAGAAAAAAACAGCCACTTAGATTCCTCCTGTCGAGAAGTATCGATCTATACAAGTGCCTGCCAGATACAGGCTCCTTAGTGAGCCCTACTCAGGACTTGGTTGATGAACAGGTATTTCCCAGGGCTCTCTGAAATCCCCTCTCGCTCTGCCCACAGAGGGTGAGTGTGTGTTGAAAGTCCAGCAACCCCCTGTACTATGAGCCATTCACCTCCCACCAGACCCATGGCCCTCAAAGGCTCTAAAGCATCAAACCTACACTGAAAGGCAGCCCAGTACTGCTCCCACCGCAACAGGCAACGCAGAGTCAAGACCGACCCCCATAGAGGTAACAGAAATCAGCTTTGAGGAAGATGAGATCAAACTCACTTGAAACCAGGCTTTAAAATTACATCTTGGTGTTCAGGTCACAGCACTAATGTGATGGCAAGGTTGTTCTGTTTTGCTTTCAAAGGCAGGACTTAGTAAAGACCCAGAGCAAAGTGCTAATTCTGAGCAATGAAGATGCCAGAAGGAGGAAATACATGTGGGTACTCACCTGCAGGAGGGTCTGCAGGGGCAGGTCAGCAATCCATGAAGCAAAGGAAAAGAAAAATAATAATAATTAGTTGATGTTTCTACAAGCCTCAGATTTGGAATCATTCCCAGATGAATGGTCTGGAAAAATCAGAGCCCACATTAACCAAAAATAACTCTCTATTGAAGGATCGTAATTGTTTGATAATAAATCTTATTATCTTGCCAGTTCATGGTGGTTACTCCCAGTTACAGCAGGTGAGAGCACACACAGAGAGGGATGCCATAGCCCTCATGGACCTCACCAAAGTGATGCTGCTCAAGGCTGTAGCCAGGTCATGTCACAGGAGCTAAGCAAGAACCATCTGAACTGCAGTTTGGAGCAGACTTGCGTGAAAGAAGTTCACTGCAGCACACTCCTCCCTCAATGGCTGCAGAGTCCTGCTCCCTCCCTGCCACAACCCATCAACATCATTTCAGGACAGTGCGAGCCCCTGAGGAATGAAGAAAAGGCCCCACAGCAAGTCCTGTCCATGGGTACCAAAGGAGTGTCAGAAGGGACATTGGAACACTGCAGTAGCTGGAGATCATAGGGCTCACCAGGCAAAAGCTGGCTTGCTCAGCCAGAGGGTGTGAGACCGAGGGAGAAAAGGGGAAAAGCAGAGGAAAGAAAGGGTGGGAGAAAGGTGCTCTAGCCTCCCCCCAAAAGCAGCTCTGCAAAGCACTCTAGTTGTTTTCACGGGTGATCACAAACAACTATATCCCCTCCTCTGTCTCAGAGCCATATCTAGAACACAAACCTTGAAGTCTTCTCCCATCCTCAGCAACAAAGAGAGAGAAAGCACAGAAGGAAGGCTTGCTCAGAGGTAAAGCAGGTCTGTGGCAGAGCTGGGAGAACAACCCAGGTGCCCTGACCCACAGGGTCCCTTCCCTGTGACCCTCTCCCTTCTGTACTCAGATTTGTCAGCGCCCTGCATTTGATCAGCCCTACTTCCTGGTTAAACTTCCAGCATCCACGAGATTATTACTCTCATCTCAACAACTTCTCTTGCTACTGCTCCAGGCTGTGAAGGACTAACCCAGCAAGGTCCCTCATCACTGTGGGGATCCAGACAGCCACACTAATGAAGAGACGTGCTGCTTGCACCAAGCTGCAGCCCCAGGACTCACCCTCTGCTGGATCAGTGCATGCTTGTGCTCCATCTCCCTCTTCTCCACCGCAGAATCAATCACCAGCTGGTCCAGCTAAAGGCAGGGAGAAGAACATTAGGTGTAAAAGTCAGGAAGGAGGTTTATGATCCACTGTCCAGCTCTGATTCCCTGCTCTGGGATTACACCAACCCTGCCTAACATCCTAAATCCCAGAAGAGGGGAAAAGGGCTGTGTTTGGGTGTGCACTGAATGCAGCACAGCATAGCTAATCCAACACCCAACAAGCACGATGCCCTGACCACTCCCTGATTACCAAGTTTGGTAGCTGAAGAGGGAAGAGGATGTCCTCTCAGGGTGAAGGGGTACCAACAGGCACATTGAGTCAACCATATTCCCTGTCCCCTCACCTCTGTGGCTAGTTTCTTCATATAGGGATCCAGTTCGTGGAGAAGGCTGTAGCCCTGCTGGAAAAAGGTGTACTGGGCGTGCATGAAGGACAGCATCTGGGGAGGGAAACAAGAGCAAGGTCAGAACAGGTTCCGGGACAAAGTGAGTGTGAAAAGTCCTTATCCCTTATTACCCACAAACGAGCCTCTTCAAGGTCCAATGCTTTCCCTCCCAAAGCAATCTATCCATGAGATGCCTCTCCTTGTTCTCCTTTCTGCCTCTCACAAATCCTTCCACACTGTCAGGTAACCCTTCTTGTGAGCACAGAGCAGTAAAAGCTGCGTCTGTCACCCCTGAAAGTCCCCTCCTTCTGGCCTGTGGGGTATCTTGCTGGTCCTTCATTCTCCCCTCTTGTCAGCACACCTGCAGCCCCCAGAGCAGTCCCAGACAGTATCTCAAGGGCAGATCATGGGGTCGGTATGTTGACCCATGCAACCTGAAATGGAGAGGGCTGCCTTTCATTGAGTCACTGAGAGCAGCCACACAAAACACAGAGAGCCCTTACCGCATCCAGTATTTCAAACTTCTTCTTGGCCTGCAGGACATTGATCTGTGAAGGAACCAAGATGAGACTATCAGCATCAGCAGCATTAAGCAGTTTGTCACAGAGATTTAAGGATGAACAACTTGCTGCAATACCCACAGCAGCAAACCACAAACTATTCAAGGACAGTTCCAGAAATACAGCTTCTGAAATGACACTTCTGGTGAGTTCCAGGTGGAAAAAAAAGAGAAAGAGCTTAGATGCATTTTCTGACCAGGGCTGCTACTGTTGAAGGTCACTGCTAGGTGTAGCTTGTACAGAGGCTGACAACAAGCAGCGACCCCAGAGTGCAATTTGGCATCACGTCAAGGAGATGTTTAATCTCAGGTCACTGCTTTGATTTCTCTTAGCAAGCTGAGAGGCACCAGTGTAGCATTATGGGGGTTTTTTCCAGCAAACATTGTGAAGCTAGCCAGGAAACTGTGGTACCTGTGTGGGGTACACCCATTTTTCTTGGAGAAAAGCACATGGGGGGCAGACAAAGAAGTTCAGGTATGTCCCCAGCCTCCTAGAGCTCTCCTTTCCACACCCAGTGTGTGTAATGCATCCTTCAAGTTTGACCATGCTAATGGCCTGTTGCCAAAGTCAAAGACAAGGAAGATGAGTTCTGCAATATGTGAAAGCTGCAACAGATCCACAGAACAGGGTCTGTCTCTCTGGAGGCTGGAGAGAAAACAGAAGATTTTCTGCATGTAGCATTTCCACGAGGACTAGCTGGGACTTTTCTGACAGTACGGTGCCTTCCACACCTGATTCCACCGAGGCAAATTCTGGGCCTTGATTTTTGCTGTGAGCCAAGTTGCCCTTTTCCCAGGTATCCAAGTTGGGATTTGTGGTGGGAGAGCTTAACTTACTGCAATTAGGACAGAGTTTTAATTCATTTCAGTTGTGTGGACATTCAGGGTCAGGAAGAGATCTCCTTTCAGATATGAGAGAATAAAATTATAACTCTCCTCACTGCATCCTTAATTAAATACCAAAGGATGCCTGGACAAGTTAATGTCTATGAATGGCAGAACTGATGGATTTAGGCTGATACCTTGCAGTGGGCCAACAGGGAAACCTCCCCCAGTCTTGGATCAGCACGTTAAAGGAACTCTTCGTCAGTGGGTGAAATGGAAGGAGCTCACTACAGTATGACCTTGCCAGAAAATACAGTTGCACTCAAATATAAATCCTAGAGGCAAAAGGTTGCAATCCTAAAGGAGGATCAGCAACATGCTGATTTATACTTTAAGGGGAAAGCCATGCCTTTCTATCTGCAGCTGCCAGAGCATGTGCCATCAGAGACTACCTCATGGTCAGACAGAACATGCTGGCAGATGGTCATAGTTGGGTGTTGCAGCAGTGACAGTTAGTAGAGACACAGGTCAGTATTAACACTGAATTTGTCCACTTAATATCGCCACTGCCTAAAAGGACAGGCCTATAAATGATTCCAAGAAAAATCCTCAACCAGTCTGGGTGCAGTGAGTCTTCCTGCAGGAAATGACCCCCTGGGAAGAGAAATTCAGACTAAGGCAGTGCGTTAGATTTCTCTCACTGAAAAAAATGATTAAGATTTCCCTTCTTGGGTACACTGTAGCATTTTTAGGAAGGAGAACATGTCACAGACATGAAGAGTCACGTCAGTGTCATGCAAAGGCACAAACATAGGTAAGCACACATTCCCACCCAGACTGATAGCACAGCACAGGTTGGAAGGGAAGTACTGGAAGTACAGTTGCAAGACCCTACTTGCTCTCTCTCATCCCTCCACTTCTTCATCCCCTACAGCAGACTATTTAGCAATTTGCCTGTGATGTCTTGTTCTGTCCTGGGAAATACAGTCGGAGCTGGGGGCACAGACACCAACCTGCAACACGTAGTCTAGGGCCAGATGCCGGAAACACTTTCTGGTTATGGTCAAGGTGCCTGTCGCCTCCTCCACTTCGTGGGGCTTGTGCCGAGGTGCCTGGGCATTCTTCACCAGCGAAATCTCCATGTCCTCTCGCACCTTGTCAAACTGCTTCTTGGTTTCTTTGAATTTCCGGACATCACTGGCACCCAAAGAAGAGGAGATGGTGAGAATCACGATTACAGAGCAGCCAGAATATTGCTGATACCAGCAGAGCAGGAAAAGGTCCACCAGGTGTACTATGATCAGTCAGAAATCTGCTCCAGATGCCACTGGGATCATAACCCACCCCACCAAGCTCCACTGTGTCCAGCTGGACTGACTCCAGATGGTCCTTCTTTAGAGACAGTTGGCAAGGAAAGGTATTGGACCTTACACACTCCCTTCAAAGCCTTCGGGAAATTCTCCAGGGCCAGCAACCAGAAAGCCAGGCCAGATGGTATCCAGCCCTAAAGATAGTCCACAACTGCTCTCAGAATAAAGGGTGAGCAGAATATTTCAGAACCTACCTGTGAAAACACTTGCTTCATGTTTCATTTTGTGAAAAGAGCAAAACCAGTTACTTTTCAAATTCAGGACAGGGCATTCAGGGAGGACAACCAGGCTGCTCACATGCATCACTAGCTCATTCTCTCTTGTCTGATGGTGAAATCCAGACATTTGACTATTCTCTTCCTCTCCTACAGTACATACATTTATTAACATTTGCATTCAGAAATACGTGATGTACCATATGAACTTTCAAAGTTTTATTTAAGCCTAGAGATCTCACATGGGATCAGGGGTCTGCTTTGCAGGGGCAGGGGGGAGGCTATAAAGGCATAGCAACAGGCACAGTTTTTTGAGGTTGGGTTTTGTTTTTTTTTTTTCAATTAAATAGCAGGGCTTGATTTGAATTGCATGACCACAAAGAAGTGAGGACAGAAATTCCTGAAGATCAGCTCTTACACGTGGCCCTGGTTCCTCAAGAGTTGAAAGTGGGAATGCTGATTTACAGCAGCTGTAACATAAACACTTATTTTCTGTACAGGGGAGCTCCATTTACCTCAATTATAAATTGTTATAACTCAAAGCAGTCAAAAACTGCAAGTAAATAAGTAGCATCCACTTGTTCTTTGTCCTAGGAAAGAAGAAGAGCCTCAGTTGAACATGACAGAGTAAATGCTAAACTTTGCCCCGCGGCAAACTGTTTGAAGTTGCACGTACTTATGTCTGGATCAGCCTCTGGCCAAGAGAGTCCTCCACGGGCAGGTACAGCAAGGATAAATGAAAATAGAGGTGACTGGGTTACTGTTCTGGTGGTTGTTGCTTCTTCACATTGCCCTCAAGGCTCACAAGTTACATGGCCATCCAGCTCCATTCACGGGAAAATAGTGGGGTCACTTTTTGTGACATTTTTTGGGTCACTTGCAGCAAAGGGCTGTGGGGATTTTACACAGGTTTTTGATCCAGGGTTGGAGAGAATGGCTTCCTCATCTGTGCGCAGCCCCAGTGCAATGGAGCAGGATTCCTGAGGTGTATGATACTGCTGGGAATTCCCAGCTCGCTCTCAGCCAGGCTGCAGCAGCGTGACTGCAGCCTCAAGACTTAGCTGCTAAAACCCTCCACCTCAGCAAGGTCTGTGCCTGGTAAGGTGCTATGGTAGTCACAGACCATTTGGCTACTGACACCATGGGCTGGGCAAGCTGATCTCTCCTTTGTGTACCACATAAATACACCAAGCAAAGCCTTTCAGGGCTTGGGGACAAGGAGGGCAGTGTAGAGGTGCCCTCTCAGATACGCATGAACCACCACGCAAGGGCCCAGTTCCCATTGTCCCTTTGTTCCTGACACCAGCCAGGAAGTTGCAGACTGGCCTGAGGTGGATTATTCAAAATGGTCCCAAGCGTAGAAATTATTTTCCAGGCAAGGGCAGGACTGGTGCAAAGATGAAAGTGCCAGGGCCTGCAAGCCCAGAGGTTGAGCAGTACATGCACACACACACACACACACAAAAAAAAAAGTCAGTTGCAAAGAAGCTGAAAGGATGACAGACCCAGAAGGAAGGTGAAATTCCCCCTTCTGCCTGCCAGGCTTAAGCAGATTAAATCTGAGCTCATCAGGGAAATGATTAGAGAGAAAGTGGGGGTAGGGTGAGTGCTAGGCCAGAAGAGGAAGATGAGGAAAGGGAGGGGGGTCAGCTATGGACCCTGTCCCTCCATGAAACCACACAGCTGCTGAGGGATTCAGACAATTACCAGTTCCCATGGCAACCCACTCCTGTGTAGCCCAAGGCCTCCCTGACCTACATTAAGCTGAGGTGGGATCCCATGCTACACGTCAGTGCCACCATGGCAGGGACAGCCTGCTGAGAGCTTTGATCAAGATACAGGCTGTGCCCATCTAATTAACTACCTGAGTCCAGTTCTTCTGCACCTCAGGCCTGCCACATGCAAGTTCACCTCCCCAATATGCAATATTCTGTATTGCTCACACCAGGGCACTGTGAACTTGCTCTCCACTAGCAAAAACCCCTGCCCCAGTGGCCAAGCTCCAAGCTGAAGGCACAGCAATGATTAGCTGTGCCCTCCACACAAAGAAGGGCCCTCCTGTCTGTCATCTTCTGCTCTGACCTGGAAGTATGCTGCATGTCCAGCTTTAACTGTGAGCTGGGAACAGGATGGAGACATCTGGTTGACAATCAAGTGACCAAATGACAGGGTAGCAAGAAAACTGCAACAGTCATCACACAAATCAGATGTTTTCCTCTTTTTAGTGTATCTTCTGCTCCAAGCTTTGGTAGCTGCACTGGGGTTGCAGCTCTGCTTCCAGTGCACACAAGACAGGTGCAATGGAAGTTCAAGAAGCTGAAGGCCAAACTGAGAAGACAAGCACTCACTCTTTCACAAAGTTGTGCAGCTGCTGCCGGACTGACCTCTGAGCCTGGTCAAACAGGATCTGAAAGACAAGAGAGGGAAAAGAATATCAAATATTTTTGCAGCATGGAAACATTGAGGAGTCAGAAAAATTCATCAACGCTTTCTAGGACCTTCAGGGTGAGGGACTCAGCATTACTCCAGGGCTTAGTGGTGTCCGTTACTTGATGGCTGTGATAACGGGTAATAACCTTTTCCTGTAGCTACAGCACTCTCTTACAAGTGCAGAATTCCTGCACCGCAGGTTCCACAGCCTGTGCCAGGGCTCTGAACACCCCAAAGAGAACTGTGCCACCAACATACCTTCACAAAAGGAGTGTTTGTAGGAGCAGTTGCCTCCACAGCCCCCCATTTTGAACTCTCATCGGAGCCTGGAATTTCACATTGGGCCAGAGGAGGGCACTGTCACCTCAGAACTACTTGGTGAGGGAGATGGGAACAACCGCTGAAGGTACATCATGGCCTGTCACAGGGCTGATGAACACGGGTGAGAGGTCCAAGCATACAGTATATAGGCTGAGTTCCTAAAAGCCTTTTAAGTTTCACTCTTCTGCCTGTCTCTCACAAAAAACGGTCCCAAGCCTATTACTCTACACTCTCTGCCCATCTCATCTCCAGCTCTCCCCATCTTCTTTAAGAGATGTTCTCCCCCTACCCATTGCTGGATGCTGAACAGTGGTGTCTGCTCAGCTCCCTCCCATCCATCTCTGACGGGCACCATCACAAATAACTCCCTACTTCAGACACGCATTGGGATGATGCAGCATTTTGGCTAATTGGGACCAGATGGGCAGAGGCTCCCAGACCACGGAGTGACTCTGGCAGGAAGCAGACATCATCCCAGGGTTACACAGAAAAGCCACTGCCCAGGCTGCAGCTAGGGAGAATGGCCTTCAAAAAATCAGATGGGGACCCCATTTCATTCCACATTCAGGAACACAAGGCCTGGGCACTTAAAAATACCCTGAACCACCACTACGGTTGCTTGCCACGAGCAACCCTGCCTCATTTGCTCCAACTTAACACGGTGTCCTGAGCTACCAATTTAACCTAGAGAGATCCTGGAACACACAATGGGAACCATGTCTGTCTTCCTGAGGACATTATCACCAGTAGCAGCGTCCAGCATCTGGCCTTGCTTTCTCTCCTGAAGTGACCAAAGCCCCCTCAGGGGAGACCTTGGAGCACAAGACTTTGTCAAGGTACCTTCTCTCTGCAAGCAGACTGTGTGAAGCATTTTGGATTAAAACAAACAGCTTTTTCTAGTTTACTTCCCACCCCAACCCACCCCCCTCTTTGTGGCAAGCTTGATTTCCATTTGGGAGCTTTTTGGACAGCTTCCCTTGACACCTCACCCACCATCCCTCCTTTCCTTTTCTGGCCACCTTCTCTGCTGCACTACACAGTTTAGGTAAGACCCAGGGGTGGTGAGCACCTCTGGGTCTCCTGGCTTTTTCCAGGAGGCAGGAACAATCATCTTCGATCATTTGCAATGCAAAAGAGCTGGCATTGCCTAAAGCAGCAGCTTTTCATGCTGAGGTGGTGGGTTAACCTTGTCTGGCTGCCAGGTGCTCACCAAACCACTCTCCCACCTCTCCTCCTCAGTGAGAGGAGAAAGCTCATGGGGTGAGATAAGTACAGGGAGATACTTACCATCACAGGAAAAACAGACTTTACTTGGGGATGATTTATTTTATGTATTGCTGGTTAAAAATAGAGGATCATGAGATAGAAGAACAAAACCAAGAGCACCTCCCTCCACCGGAGCATGCCCTGCATTCCCAGCCTGAGCAGCACTTGTGCACCACACCGGGCTCTTGGCAGGCACTGCAGACATCTGGCACGTGACACGCACTCCGAGGTGCTCACAAGCTTCACCCTTCTCATTGCCCCGCAGTAACCTACTAACCAAACCACCCTGGTTCATTCCCGAGCCTTCCTTCCAGTGCCAACAGCCTCATACGGATACAGATGTCCTCCCTGTTCAACATCTCCCACGCAGAGATAAGCAAGTCGCGGGTTTGGTGCTACACAGGTGTATGACTCCAAAGAGAACACAAAACACCCTGCGCAGAAGCAGCAGCGTCGGCTGCAGAGGCTCAGAGGCGCTCGTTATGTGCATGGCTGCAGCCAAGGACAAAGCCACAACACCAGGAGTAGCTGAGTATAAACAGCCACGAACGGCCTCTAAATACGAACAGATGCAAAGCAAAGGGGAAAGAAAGAGAACCAAGACCACCCAGCTTTGTGTTTTTACCAATGTAAATTATTTACTGCTCTTGGCATCCTTCTGCTCTCTCCAACGGCACTCCAAGAGGCATTGGCCTCCAACTTTTCCCATGGAGCAGCTCCCCCAAGTGACTTTTGGGCATTGATGATGCTTCCCTCCACTGACAATCCCACATAGGGACAGGCAGGCAGCAAGAAAGCCATCTGCTTCCCACCTGCACCTACCTCTGGAAGGCTTCCATCATCGGTTTCCACCAGGATGACACACTTTGCTTAAGATCAGAGAAAGGAAGGGACATTATTACGTTGCACTCAGGACTGCAGACAAGTTTCCCGGGACATGCCAGGGAAGAACAGGTTCCAGGGTGCATAAAAATCAAACCACACAGCTAAGGAGCGGGGCTTCCTCAGCTTGATAAACCGCAAATCTGGACTGAAGGTCTTCACAGAAACACAGGCTGTTCCCTGTTGTGTGACGAGAAGCAGACACCACACTTGGCAGCACTAGTGTGGAGCACTCACATCCACCACACCCCTCCTGCCCAGAAAAATCAGCCCCTGGCCTGTGCCCTAGGGCACTGCAAGCAAAAATCTGCTGATCAGTCAGTACAGAGGGCAAATCCAGCAAGGTCCCAGGCCAGACAGATCACCCAGGGACGGGGTTTATGTCAGACCACCCTGGAAGTAGGAGACTGCCCTTGCCCTTCTATGGTAGGCAAAAAGGCTCTGCACACCAGCTTCTGGCTGGAAAAAGGAGAGATGCTTTCAACAGCACAAGTGAAGCATTTACAGAAGACTTTTTGCCTGTAGCAGGGAGACACTCTCCCAACGGGGTGCTTCCAGGCCCATGTGCAACGCTCTTCTCCTGCTACAACATGGGCTGGTTCTCAGGCTGCTGAGGAAGAAAATTAACTAAGGATTCAGTCCAGGTCTGAAAATCAGAGCTCATAAAACTGTTCCTCACTGAAGCTGTTTACTGGGAGGGAATTGAACCTGTGGTGCAGTATTCCTGCAGTACAAGAACGTTTACATTAAATGCATCTGTATCAGGACAGGAAAACTGCAGCGCTGCGATGGTGCCCTTCCATCCTGTCTGCAGTGGTTCGTGCAGTGCAAATCTCAGGCAGGGATCACCATGCAGTTTATGAGGGGATACCAGGTAATGACTATGCCTTTCCTACCAGCAGCATCTCCACTGAGAAGCATCCTAAGATACCACATCACTCTTCCTGCCGCTTCATTAATTTTGCCAGGCAAGATCACCAGGGGAATATTTTCAAGTGGGTCCTCCATTCAACTTTTGACGCAAAACAAATAGAGTTTTAAGAGCTAGAGTTTCAAATACAAAACCATCCCTTGGCTTTTTCTCCTTTCCCAGACATACTTGGAACAAACCATTTGTTTTAAGATTTTCCAGACCAAATATCACCCCACCCTCTCTCTTAGCTTCCACCAAGACATGGGAAGTCCAGCCTATGACTCACACACATCTGTGCCTGAGGAGGGTCAGCAGGAAAGAAGGGAGTTAACACAGCTTTCACCCAACAGCAGCAAAAACCTCGATTCTGCATTTCACTTTCCCAGCACGAGCTTCTGAGGAGAAGGGATAAATCCAAACTTACATTTGACAGGGGGCTTAGGAATTCAATGCCCCCAAGAAGTGAAACGTGGGCAGGATGTTATTCCTGGAACTGAAAACCTAAAAAAACCCAAGATACAAGACACCAGAGATCCAAAGGGATGTGCTATAGCACTCCCACATGACTCTGCAGAGCCTACAAGAGAGGAGGAGAACCCACCAGCCTCCAAAGCAAAGCAGAAGGTAAAAAGAAGCGCGATTGCCTGCCTGTGCACGGCTTCTCTCAGCAGTTACACAGATGAAGTTCAGAAGTAGGACATCATAACTGCACATGGGAATAGCACTTGAGCAGAGATTAAAGGTAGGCGACAGCACTTGTGGGGGGAATTCATCAGGAAGCAGTAAAAGCCATTGGACCAGGAGCTGAGGGAGAACAAAGCCCTGGCAGGGCAGGGACCTCACCAACCAAGGCTCCACACCAAGAAAGGGCAGGTCCAGAGATGGTGGTCAGATTCAACCAAGAGCCTAAATCATTAGGTAAGTTCATGGTGACGAGGCAGGTCCGAGGCCAAGCTGGGAAGTCAGTCCACATATCAGAGCAAAGCCCAGAGACTGCCAAGCAGATCCATGGTGACAAGGCAGGTCTACAAGAAACCAGTCTGTAAGATGGAATCACCAGAGCCCATAGCTGAGTATGGCTGTGGTTGAGCAGGAGACCTATTTTCCCACAGCACAGCTCAATCTAAGACTGAAGGCCCTGGGTGGAGATCAAATGGAATGCCTGGGCCCATGGGTGGAGGGTGTGAGTGGGAGCCCCAGGTGAAGCTGGTCAGGGCCATTAAGGTCTACCAGGAGCCATAGCCCGAGACGAGATCAAGGTCATGAAGTGAATCAGCCATTCTCTTGCAGCAACTGGCCCCATCTGATGAGCTGGAGGGTGTGGAGCTTCCTCTGCAGCTGCTTGACATGTGGACAAAGGCAGCTCTGCCTTCTCCAGCCCTGCCAAGTCACCACCCCAGCCATAGCAGACACGAGCTGGATGAGTCACACCTCCATGCTTATCTCCCTCATGGCCAGTCTGGAGGCTTCGTGCTGACCGATGTCCCCAGGAACAGTCTGGGGACTGGTTTATGTTGTATTTAGATGAGATCTGGTTGTCTGGTGGCCTGGGAATCAGAGCCTGATCCTTTTATCTGGTCTCATCCTGTCCCATCAGCAGCCTCCCAGATCTGGGGCACTGCAGTGTGTCTCAGAGAGGGACACAGCAGGGCTGGCCGGTCCTGATTCTGTCAGCTGCCTCTGAGTATCTGCTGGGGGACAGAAGTGACCCCCTCCCTGTCCTGCAGAAGGTGATCATCCATAATCTTTATGTCCAACACCCTGCTCCCTAAAAATGGCCCAGTCTGCCATAAGCTTCTTCTCAAACACGGCACCATGAGGACTGCAGTGGCTTTGTCAGTCTGTCCTGGCCTCTCCACCTCTTCCTCTTCTTCTCAACTACCTGTCCTGCTGCAGAGCTGCAAAGAGGTTTTCTGAGACCTGGGTGCTTTCTTGTTCTATGGCAATGTCCTATCCAAGCTGAGGCCAGGGTGTGCATGACAGAGCTTAGGAAAAGCATGTAAATACTACTGCAGCTGTTCAAATAACAAAATAAAACTCAACAATGACAACAAACTGTAAATTTTTCTCTGTTTTTATGTTCCTACAGTCTACTTCCCTTTCATTGCAGCTTCCAGCAGCTGAGTAGGGTAAATTAAGGGGGTAGGAGGACAAAGTAGAACTCAAGCATCTTTTGTTTGGCCAGAGATACTTGAATGACTTTTATTCCTGTCTGGCTGCATGATTTGGTCCTACATCTCTTGAGCGACAGCCCACCAGATAAATGCCACCCATGAAGAGCATTCCATCTGCAATGCCTCTCTAACACAGCTCACTTGAGGCTTTGTGCTCAGGAAAAGAAGCCAACACCTCTCCTCCCATTACCCACGTCAGATGCCAATGCAGTCTAAGCCCAACTTCTGAACCAAGCTGAAGCTGAGTCTCTCTCGCAAAAATCTCAGGAACTCCAGTTTGTGCTTATGTCAAAGGGCACTTGCTCCCACCCCTTACATATTATTGAAGCTGCTTCTCTCCCCTAACAAAAAAGCAGACATCTTAAGATATTCTAGAAACTGACAAAAAACTAGTCTTTCTGAAGCCCAGGATGCAGCACTGAGCTCATGCTGTCAGACTGGTATCGAACTGCCAGGGCAGGAGCTCACTGAAGTCTTTTGGACTAGTGTAATGCCATTGCACTAGCCACAACGGCAAAACCAGCGAAGCCCTCAGATGACAGAAAACATCTCCCCTGGCAGATGGTAACTCCACATCCACAAATGATACCCCTCACTGTGTAGCTTGATGCACCTGGACCTTTCCCAAGCGCTGTCAGATGCAGGTGGTCCACCCAGCCCTGTGGAGAACAGGCAGCTTGTAAGGACTCTCCACTTTCCCTTCCTTCGTCCTTCCCCCTGAACTCCACCACCGCCCTCCGCCTGTGACATCTGCCATCGGCCTCACTGACTCATCACAGCCTGGGTGGCTTTTCTTCTTGTCAGCAGGAAATGCTTCCCGGCTCAATCTCCCCTGCAAGCTGCTGCTGCTGCTGCTCCTGCCGGAGGATTCCTCTGACGCAGCGCCAGTGATTTGTGGCAGACAGGAAAGCTCAGGACTTAATGAATCTCAGCACAGCACTGTCTGGAGCGGTACTGATGAGGGCAATGCTAATGTTACACCTTCGGAGTGCTGAAGAAGCATTTAAGGCACTCGGCCAGAGTAATCCTACCACAACAGCACTTTCACTACTTGCATCCTTTCCCTTTTCTTGTCTTTCTGATCACACAGAGAGAGGGGACAGCATGGGAAAGAGCCTTGCTGTGACAAGGTTGTGCTGCAGATCCCAGCATTTCCTTCCAAGGCATGTGCAGGGCAATAGGCTGGTTCTTTGACTGAGTCAGGGATTATTGCACACCACATTCACTGCATCTTGCCCTTGTATAACCCAGAGCCTCCCCTTCCCGAGGTCCTTGGAAGTGGATGCTGACAGCTTTGAATTGTCTGTAAGCTGTACATCTCTTAATCTGGACAACTAGACAGCACCAAGGGGCTGGCATGGAGTGTAGCCGGTTGTGTCTGCTTTAAAAGTCGAAGGCGAGGATAACCTGCCTTCACCAGGGCTGATCAGGTATGTGACTGCACTAGAAAGAACTGCTCATAAAAAGGAATGCAGGGAGCTCTGACATAACCAGAAGTTTGGGGGGAAAAAAAATCCACTTCAAGTCTAGAGTTTAACAGTCTTTGGCAACAGGATGGGGAAATAAAAAACCCATTTGAGCTTCTGCATTGCTGTAGTTCCAAACACTGCTGCTTCCCATCGTCATGTAAATCCAACAGTCCATAACTATCAGCCACTGCTCCAGAACTGACGGCAACTTTGTGCTCCTATACCTGTGGGGAAACCTTGTTATCTACTTAATTACGTTCATCAGAATCTGTAAAAAGAGGGAAAGGCTGTTTTCTCACATGTAACAGCAGATGGCTATGCCTTTCACCCTGTTTCATGTTTTCAGGAGGGTGATAAGGAGGGAGAGCAAGCACACACAGAGGATTTAGAGCTGAGAGCACAGCATCTGTCTGCAGAGAAGCAAGGAGCATTCCCAGTACAGAAAAGCTTGGCAAACCACAGTCAAAAAGTTATTCACTGCAGCGTGGTGTGTTGTGAGGAGGAGGAGGGATCACAGGGGAGACTTCAGGGCCTGGAGCAAAATTCCAGTTCATGCCACTCAGGCTCAATGTGAAAGGAAATGGTTCACCCTGGCGAGCTGTGCAGGAAGGATGCTGCAAGGTTCTGCCATCCCTGTCTGCCACCCGCTGCTCAGAGGGCTCATGGAGGAAGCTGGAAACTTGTTCCCTGTCAGGGATCGTGTACCTCTAAGTGGTATGTGGCAGCTCACCGGGTGAGGGGATGGGATGGGATGGAATGGGATAGGATGGGGAATCCCTCAGGCAGTTCTGCCGTGTCCCACGCTGAAAGAAAGACTGCACTCACCAGGGAGCAATAGAAGGGTATAGTACAAATAATGGGACAGTGATACTTGGAGAACTAAATACCTCAGACCCTGCACCTCTGCCCCGCCTCTGTAAAGAACCAATTACCCTCAACATTGGACTTTTACTAGCACTGGAGGTAATAGCTGATGTTTTTAAATTCAATAGGGAAAGGTGGGGCATTTTGCTTTTGAAACACGGGGAAGAGTCACAGTCAATTCTCATCAGGTATCTTCCTCCTGCATGAACTGAAATTTTGGGTCTAGGACGCCTGATGCTGGGAATCCTTATCCCTTAGATCCCTAATGTAGCATTAGTACAACTGAGAATCAGACCACTGAACTGCTGTCAGGAAAGATGAGTACAGGAATTCAGCAGACCTACACACTGCCATGGTTGATAGGAGAGGGGAATGACAGCCCCATAAAGCAAAACACAGCCACAGTAAAGCCACCAAGAGAAATACCTGCACAGCGTCCTGCCTTGAACCGGACTCTGAGGTGACATACAGCCAGCAGGACCTTTGGCTTTTCTGCTGATGCTGCCCTGACATCTGCAGCTGCAGCAATGCCTCAAGAGGTCAGCATTGTAACATCACTAGGAAGCTCTTTTTGAAGCCACTGAGCACATGTTTCTGCACAGAACATCCCAGGAAGCCAATTGCCCAAGTCCTTGGAAGGCCATTTTCCCTCGAGCAGCAGCAAAACCAGCCTCCCAGCTAAGCATGTTACAGAAACACGTCCCCTGGGGATGCCAGGGCAGTGCCATGGTGTCCTTGCCCATGGCAGGGGGTTGGAACTAGAGGATCTTCAAGGCCCCTTCCAACCATTCTATGATTCCCTGATTCTCCAGCTCACTAGTCAAACCAAACACAACCAGCCAGAGACATTAGCTCCTTGACCTCTTAATCATCATCACCTACACCAGATTCTCTGAGCCATCTAACCTTTCCATCCCCAGTAAAACAGCAGCCCAAGCAAGCCACATTAGGCAGTCACCACCAGTAGCCACAACCAGTAACCCAAACTTCTCAAACACTTCATGGGGAGAGGCAGACACCTCCAGATTACAGCTCAGGGAAGCCCTGGAACGTAGCTCCAAGAACCTTTCCAAGCTCGCACTGCAGTCAGAGGTTGCTGTGTTTGGGTGGATGCGTTGTGAAATGGCTTTAACTAGCCAAAATCAGGCTAGTTTGGACACAGAGCAGTGCCCTGTGCATGTTGTGTGACACCCTGTGCCAGCACTAGGGAGGGATGACTAGGGTGCTGGAAAAAGTTAAAACCAGTTAAAAGCAGGCAAAGAAAGGTGGTAGGACTCAACTCTGTCTTTTGGCATCTGTCCTATAAGGCTGCTTTGATGTTTCTTCCTCCTTGTGCACTAAAAGGTGGGAACGCTCAGGAGTTCTGTGTGTTCATCTTCTAAATTCAAGTGAATGCTATGCTTGAGTTTTGCTGAACTAGAATCAGGACATCACCAGGCCCCGTGCTCTAGCAATAAAATTATAGAACAAGCTTTCCCAACCGATTTCTTAGGGATATTTGCCCTCCTTTTTAACTTGTTCCAGTTGTACATACTGTCCTGGCCACATTCCTAGAGCACTGACAACTGTTTCATAGCTGAGATCCGAGACACAGATAAGCCAAGATACACACACACACACACACACACACACACACAGGCACACACAAAGGAGACAGCAGAAGGCACTAAAAATAACTCATCTTATTGAAAAGCTGCCAGAGAGGGCTTGAGATGCCGCAGTCATTCCAAAGCCATTTCCTGGACAGGGACTCGTGCCGCCGTGCACCCAGGGAGGAGGGTGCTCCAGGATTCAAGCACGTTTCCCGTTGTGTACGCAGATGGTGGTAGGGAAATACTGTCTTTTACAGCCCGAGTCACACGTAGTGGGGAGCTCGCCCCTGCTGAGCAGGGTGGGGTGCATGGGAAGGGTTATACCGCATCAGCTGGGAATTTGGCAGCTCTGGGAAAGGTCCTTCTCGCTTATTAGTTGGCTGAGGCAAGAGCAATCCCAGAAGTGGCACTTTTGGCAGAGGCCAGGGATGCAGGGGAAGCTGCACAGCTGGCGGAGCAGAGCTCACAGACAGCATTCTGCATCCAGAGGTTTCTGGCAGGGACTGCTTCCTCACGGCTGGGCTGCACGCACTCCTCAGCCCAGCCCCTGTCAGCGCAGCGGTGATGCGATCCCTGGAACGAAGGGGTGGCCTCCCAAGGGCGCATATGCTCCTTGGCAGAAAGGCCTTACATTTTCTGAGGGAATGTGAGCAGCCCCAGATCTCCCTAGTCCTATGGCTTCTGCTTTGTCACAAACACATTTTTTCTCTGATGCTCACACGGTTTTGTTCACTCTCTCCCCACCAACAACATCTCTGTACAGCTGCTTGCCTGTTCCCAAAAACTAGCAGACCTAGGAAAGCTGTGTGTGCAGCACCTCTTTTCCCTGTCCTATTTTACCAGGAAACAGTCTTCCCACCTCCTTCATGAAATAATTAAATAGACTTGATGCAGCTTCTTCTCCAGCATCCCAAAAGCAAGCATCGTGCCTAATGTACTTTGACAGGGGCACGGTGGTATAAAAGTGGGTCAGTCCAGTGCTGATACCCTGAAGCTTCTTTCTCTTTAAAGCACTTGTGCTTTAAGCTCCTACTGAGTAACTGACTTAAAATTGTGAGTCTGGCATGGAGCCACCACACATGAAGCTCCTTCCTCTTCTATGAGCTTTACAGATGTTGGATGTTTGGGATGGAGAAAGAGCAGATTCTAACCCCTTGGGCTCTGTTAGCAAGACACAGTCAGCTCAAGAGAATAGCCATTGTCTGGGCATTTCCTTCCTTTCATCTCAGCTGAGCATTAATATGTCCTGTGTTATCCTTAAATGCAGAGCTGCACACAACTTGCTGAGCACTCCCAGCATCAACTGAACAACACAGTCCTTTGGGTTTGATCCATTTACAGCCTTACTGGTGTCCTAATGTCACAAATGTGAATGCTCAGCTTCAGAAGGTACTTCAAATCTGCAGTGACAAGGTTCTACATGCTGGTAACAGCCAGAGTCCTGAGACATCAGAGCTCCTCAGGAACCCCTCTGTCCTCACTACAAAATCCTGCGCTACCCAAACAGAAGAACAAGGCATCTGTAGTGTGGGACCTTTGTGAGCTCTCCTCTTCCTTTGACCAACAGGTCTATAACCTCACCCTTCTACACATTCATTGCACATCTTTGATCTGCAATGAGTTAAAAGGCACCCATGCAACAGTACATAGCCTTTCACTAAGTGATACCTCCTGTGGAAATCCCATTTCCTAGTGTCCATGAAGCCTCAGGACTGACCATTGTGAGAACACAGACTCACAGCTCATCCGACTCAATGCTCCCAGTCCTGTGCTGCTCTCTTGGCTACACAGCGTGCGGGGACTGGAACCTGAAACTCCCTTCATGACCCCCACCTTTGTGCAGCGCCCAGTAGGCCAAGCACAGCAGACCATTAACCAGAGGTTACCATGAGCACACAAAAAGACAAGGGGAAGCAGAGTCTTACCATGTGATAATTAATCATTTCCTGCAGACTGTCTCCGAATTTGTCGAGGCACTCCTGCAAAAATAAAGGTAAAGAGAGTTGATGGTGAATAGAAGCAGCTGCCCCTCATCCTTAGGGGCTCAACAGCTGGGAGAGACTCTCATTAGACCACGGTGGACCCAGCCTGCCATTTGGAAAGAAGGTGTTTCACAAATGTCTGACATTGAAGCCATAGGCTCCCCATTCTTTCCAGTTTCATGCTGAAATCAACGTGTCAATTGTTGCTCGTGCAGGCTGGTTACCCGTGTTTCCTAAGTAACTGCTGCTTACTGACCTAGATTCCAACAACCTTGCCAGCACTGTGGCTTCTTAAAAGCCCAGTCCTCCCGGCAAACGATGAATCTCACTCTGATCTTTCAGCACTGCCTTATCAGATGGCATCTACATTCCTCCAAAAATAAAATCCCATACTAAATGGCTACTTAAAGAGCATAAGGGTCTTACATACGGTCCATACACAGCACCAGGAAGCTTAATGGTCCCCAGCCCTCGCTGTGCCCCACGCTCCATCCCATGGGATGACTTACCGAAATCATTTCATCCTTCTTGCATTGTTGTGACAGGTCCCGGACTCCGCTGACAAAGTGCTTGTTGGTGGTGATGTAGGCTTTGCCTGCTTCAATCATCCCACTGCATAGCTTCACCAGCTGCACCAGGAGAGAGGGGTGAGTGGAGAAAATCAAATCTCCACCAACCAAACCAAATCTGCACCAACACCACAGCCCAGAACCTTTAGAAAAGGATACCATTCACCTTCCTGGTGCGGCTACACTGGTGACCCTTACTGTGTGTGGCAGAAACAGGGATAAAATCACATTTCTCAGGGGTATGCCATGCTGCTAACATTTCACTTGTCACTGAACACTTCCAGGCTATGCCCTGAGGATGGATGAATCGGGGCAGCCCATTTTTTCCACTGGGTTTCTACCATTCATTCTATCCTGAAGCATCAGGACTGCAATAACGGGAACCTGGCTGCACAGACTGGGCAGAGGTAAGACTCCTTGGTGCTGGAGGAAGTGATAAGCTGCCTAGAATCTCCCTGCTGGGAGTCTGCTGCTCCTTGGGATTGTTGGGTCTCTGACCCAGCTGGCTCTCCTGTATACTCATGGTGTCTTGTCTTGCTGTTCACTTGGAACAAAGGGGAGCCATAATTCAGCAGCTTCATGATTTCGTATCACATTTCCCTCAAACCAACCAACCAGGACCACTTAGGTGATGTCTGCAGTGTGCAGCCAGTGAAAATCTACGCTCCCTCACACGCAGGTTAATACCATCAAGATTGTAGATAAGCACAAATCGATTCCCACCATTCTGCAGCCCAAGCAAACTTTGCTGGTGAGAGATCAGAGCACAACTCTCTGGACTGCCTGTCACTTAGTGCAGTCTCTCTGATGGGCCTGGAAGGAGCTTTGTTCGGAGAAACGTTAACGGCTCTACACATGCTCCAGTTCTCATCATTGGCTTTGACAGAGAGTGAAGTTACCAGTGAAGTTAACTGGAACTTGCAGCAAAATGGGGTGGCTTCCTCACTTTGCTTAGCTTGCTACAGTACAGGTATAGATCTCCAGACAGCCTTTATTAACTTGTGAAAATTAAGCAGCTGCAGGGAGCATTCCCAGACTTCCTGGGCACAGCAAACTGCCTTAGTGTGCCTGGAAGTGGCTGTAATTCCGGAGAGTTACCTTAGCCAGAATTCTTGGCCATTAGCCTATCTCCCTTCAGCCAAAGCTTCTTGTAAAAGGTTATGTTAAACAACTTAAGATAAACCCTTAAACCAAAGGCCCAAGAGATTTGCAACAGTAACGGCTGGCCACTGAGCACAATTTTTAAATTTTTTCTTTGTTTTTAAATCATCACTGTTCCAGGACTTTTAATCAAGTAAAAAACCTTAGATGCTGATAATGAACACCACTTGGAACTGAAGTTTTCCATTCTGAACATCCAGGAGCTTTTCAGGGACATTCATCTTACTCATGAAAAATGGCTTTAGAAATCTATCCCTGTCAGCCAGCCTCACCTACAGGCTGGGAATTAACAGCTCTCAGCTTTGGCTGGATGTCACAGCCCTGCTGCAGCATGGTGAGCTGTTTTGGGGCTTGGGGCTTGGTCTATTTATGCAATCACAAGGCTTTGGGGTCTAACCTACGTGCAAACATTGCAGAAGAAGCCTGCTTGCCTCTGTCTGCAGCTCTGTAAAAATATATCTGAGTATATCTGAAAGTATAAATATATATACAGTCACATGTGGTGTATCTGTGTACACACAGTATACACAGTCTTCACTCTTTCACACTCACAGCCTCTCCCGTCCACGCAATTAGAACAGCATTGGATGCTAGTGGACTTGTACTACCCCATCCAAGCTCAGAGAAGAAAAGCAAACAGATGCAGTTCCTGTCACATCTGGAGCCCAGACGTACACTTGGAGTTTGGACAGACCCTCTGGAAAGGAAATCCAGCCTATTCTGCAACGTGGCGGTTTCTAGCATACCTCTGTGCACACACTTGTGGCCAAGGCTGTGTTACCAGTAGCTGAAGGTCATGCAGCACAAGCACGCTCCCAAGGGGAGCAGTGATGGTTTTGCAGATGGAGCGCAGGACAGAATGAAGGAAACCTCTTTGAAACAGCCCAAATCTCTGGTGTTCCCTCGGATGAATCGTTTCTCTGCCCTTTGCCTCCATTTTAAACAGGTGTTAAAAGGCTAATCATTTCTAAACTGTGGCACAGTAAAAGGCAGAGAAACAGAGTCAGTCCTTGGCAGCTTGCTGCTCTTAAAGAACTCCTCATGCCAGCTATTTGGGTACCACTGAACAACCTTTACACCAAGTCCTAGAAAGGCTGCCCTGGGCACCCACCCAGCCAGTAAACGGAAGAGGAGCTGGGACATTGAAGGCTGATTTATTAGGAATGGTGGTGACTGAATCTTGTCCAAACTAATTTGAACTTCAGTAGCTCTTCAGATGCAAACTCCAGCCTCACTTGCCCTGGACCCAAGCCTGAGAAGGCTGCTGCTGATGGTGACTGTCCCTGGCACACCAACTTGTCCAACTCCAGGGGGCACTGACAGCAGTAGTGCTAGAATCTAAGCAAATTTTGCCCCATGCTTTGTCTTTAGAGCCTTACCCTCTCCCACAGAGGAAAATGGGTAACCTAAATCCCTTTGCAGCTTTCACCAGTGGGACTAGTTAGCTTGTGCAGATAACCATTTCAAGCAGCTTGAGTGGTAAATAGGTTTTATAGGACACAGCTTTGCCTAGGGCTTGTGACTTCAACAAAGCCCAGTTCTCCATCAGACGCAGGAGTTTTATCTCTTGCTAGCTTTGGGAAATCTCACAGATAAAAAGCCAACAGCTATTCTGCCTCCTCCTCTTCATTTCTCCCTGCTCTCACTTAGAAACAACTTGGCTGATGTCTCAGACATCAGGAGGAGTGGGGGTGGAAAAGCCGCCTTCCATTCTAAAGCCTCTGACTTAGATCCCAAACTACCAACTGAGTGTAAAGAATAGCCAACATAAATGGACAAACTGGTCCCTGAGGGGATATTTCTAATGTCTGATTACAGCTGTGGCACGTAACCTGGCTGAACAGCAGACAGTAACCACCACCATCTGTCCAAACCTGGATGTGTCAGTCCCCTAAGATGCAGGACCAGAACAAGGCCATCATTCAGCATGAGGAGCCCAAGTTTGGACCTCTTGTCCCTTGGCAGTCACAAAGGAGCCTTGACGGGTACGTGTCAGTAGAGGGAGACATGGTCCTGTTGACAAGCCCAGTATGTTATACACAAGCCTCCTGACAGCCTGAGGTGGGATCTTTTTAGGGGAGACTGGTGGGGCCATAGTCCTAAGCAGGAACTCATCAGTCCCTCTTCAAACCAGTGCGCCAAGCTGCCCCATCTTACCTTGTCAAGCTTTGCCTCTATCTCCACCACATCTGTTTCCACTTCATCAATGGTTGCCCTGCAATGACAACAGCAAAAAGAAATAATTAATTGTTTGCTAATGATGACTGGGAAAGAAGCCAGATTGTCCCAGGTGAGTAATGATCAGAGGGACAAAGGTATGTCTGGTGCCGGTGGTTGGCTGGAGGAGGGATTCACACTTCCCACTTTGGAGTTTCCTGCTGCTACATAAGCTCAGGGCTGACTTACTGGGGAGAGGGGTCACAGCTCATCAGGAATGAATTCCACAGGGCTGGGAAAAGAGATGGAGATTGTGCTATCTGCTGTCAGTGTCACAGAGAAATTCAGGTGAGCTGTGGTAGTCGTACACCGCAAACCCACACAGAGGCCTTGTTCTGATTCTGACATTACCAATTAGCAGGCAATGCTGTTAATTGATAATAATGCTAAGTGATGCAGAAATAACCATTGTTACACCTTAGCCATCCATTCACATCAGGCACAAATTCCTTGCTTCAGCACCACCAAAACCCACTTTCTAGGCTGTAACTGTGCCTGAAGAGCAGCCACATGGCCAGTTATGTCCTTTGGACTTCAGGAACCATCACTCAAGCAGAAACACACCTCGGTGCTTCTGTTGTTGAACACCATAAGTCTCTTTCACACACGTGGGGCTTGGCCTGCGCACGGATTAATCTGCTCCATGATTATCGGATGTGTTTTCTTTCCACGTCACTGGGCAGATGTGACAGTAAGAGGCTGTTAGAATCCAGCTGCAAAGGTCACCAGGCCTCCTCCTGTTACACGAAGTGAAATATTACCATGACATCAGCCATTTGCAAGAGGCATTCCCAGACTGAGGCATGTGGTATGAAATGATGTGGGTTTTTTTGAGGCCAGAGTCGTTCAGCAAGCGCTGTAAACCTGAGAATTTCCCCTCCAGAGCTGCTCTCTGCTACACCAGGTCTATACTTGGATGTTTGCTTCTTTTAACCACACACCTGGAGACGTGGTAAGCCTCACACCACCCTTACGCACCGAGGATACACAATCCAAATTTCACTGCAAGGAGCTGCTTAAGTTTGTGGGCTTGTAATTTCAAAGGTGGCTTCCTGAAATATTACACGTGGGCTTTAAAACAATCCAGCACTGAACACGTGCCAGCTGAAAAACCAGCAGGGGAGAGATGTGAGTTAGAGCCACACGGATCAATACCACCCTCGCAGCAAAAGGACAGGACACCCACAAACCAAAGGGAAGAGCAAAAGTCCTGAGGGAACCATTAGAGGACGAAGCAACTCTGTGCCTCTGAGGCTCTCGGTGTCTTCAGCAAATTACTACATGATGAAGACAGTGATGGTCTTCATTAAGGGACACACTTCTAAGAGAAGCGGGGATAAATTTAGGCAGAAAGCCCAAAAGATTACAAAGCTGGGGTCTAAACCTAAATTTCTGCCAAGCTGAGGAAGGGTTCAGGCCAACAGCATGGTACTAGTACGTACGTTACAAAGATTACACATACCCTCTGCAGCACAGCACGCTCAGTACCAGCTACTCTAAGCATTCTCCAGTGGGAAATATGTAGAATACCTTACACGGGTGTGTGCAGTCCCCATCTGTAAGTTACGAGACAGCCAACATTTGCTCCAGTCCTGTGTAATCCGGGTGGAGCAAAGAGGAGAGAGTCTGTCCTCACACCGTACAGGAGTACAACAGAAGACCCAATGTTCTCAGGTCTGTCCAGGAGACCTTCAGCAGCTTCAGACACACACTGCAGGAGAGGGCAGCTTTTCTACTCATCGTGAGAACCCTCCAAAGCCTCGTGTGGGCCACGAGCAGCCAGCTGACTGGGACATCCTGTGCGGTAGCTCTTTGATTAATGACAGCCCAGGCCAGGTGATGTCATATGATGGTTCTTTGATTAATGACAACCCAGTCAATGTCATACGACTGTGGGAACTCCCCTCCCTGCACGCCAGGCCTGGCCTTTCCATAGCTCTGTACTTCAGGAAGGTGCAGGTAACCGGTAACATGGTGGAGCAGAGCAAAGCCCCTTCCTAAACCAGTGGATCCCAAGAAGCTGGAGTTGGTAGGGGAGACAGGAGACACTGACACACCACCCTGCAAAACAGAAGGCTGGAAAGGCTAAATTATACACTGGGCATCACAAGAAGAATCAGTGACGAAGAGTGAGGGTGGTGAGACACTGGAACAGGTCGCCCAAAGAAGTTGTGGCTGCCCCATCCCTGGGAGTGTTCAAGGCCTGGTTGGACAGGGCTTGGAGCAACCTGGTCTGGTAGAAGATCTGTGATGTAACGGCTGTAACTCTCCTCCAGGGACCACTGTCCTGCCCTTAACACTGCTCTCTCGTTCCCAGATGATATTACTTACAAGCAGGGGAGCGTCTCTTCCATCAATGCCCCATTCCATTACAAATCTCTTCCAGCCTGTGGTTTGACCACACTGCTCCCAGGCTGGGTGGGATCCTAGGCATTTACAGGCCACTTGTGACCCCGCTGCTGCCCTCTCCTCATCTGGTTTCTTTTAACAAGTGAGTCTGAAGGAGGAGAAGGTGCAAATCTGCTGTTGTGAAATGAACTGTGATGCTCTTCACCCCTGTGAGCAGCGAGCAGCACCAAAATCCTGCCAGTGCTGCCTGAGGAAAGGATGTGCCTCTACTCCCTTCATCCAAGAGCTCTTGATGTCATCCCAGCAAACAATACTCCCTACATCTTAACATAAGCCAAACATCAAATCCAGAGGAAGCAGGCCAGGTTATTAATCACCATTATATATCACAGCAGACAGCCTGGAATCTGCTTTCATTCAAAAATACCGGATGCCAGAAAATACAACTACTGCCTACAATTGGCTCCTCTACTTCCTGCCACGCAAGGAGAAATACGTACTTACACAAAGCTCGCTACCTGCTGAGCACTTCAAATGAAGTGTATTTCTTACACCTTCCCTCTCTGAAGTTGTAGTACTGCTGCTCAGGAGTGTGCCCAATCTCTGGTCTTCTCCTGTACCCAGAAGGAAGATGGCAAGAAACCAGGACAGAGCGGGCAAGACAACAAGGAACTACGTGTATCCAAAGTGGCCTTTTTCATCGACAGCTCCTCAGAACTGCAGAGAGAGAGAGACTAAACCTGCACCCACCGTGGTGGGAGCAAGGCTCTGTGTGTAGGTCGTATTTGTGCAGGGATTTATTGAAACAGCTCCCCAGTGAGGAACACTTTTGTGCAGAGTCCCAAGGCCTGACTCTCGGGTTCCATTACGAAAAGGGAGGGAATCGGTCACTGCAGGTTTACAAGAAAGTATAATTTTCTGTGATAGGAGCAGAAACACCAAGTTTAGTGCATCCATTTCTTTTCTTGCCCTTTGGTTGTTTAAGAACAAGCTCTGTCTTGGCACAACACTCTAATGCCAGCCTTTGCTTTCTACAAATACCTCTCTGTCCTGCCACAGGCACTCGGAAAAGAAGGAATAAGGACTTTCTGGAAAATTACTAACGCAGATCGGTGTCCAGCCCACAGCGTTGCCATCACTGTCTTTCCAAGCTCTGGCCCGACTCAGGGGCTCCAATAATGTGAAGCTGTGATTGCTACTGCCAGACAGTGGCTTAGGTCCCACCAGCCAAGCACCAACTAGAGAAAGATCCATTGTAGTTCTCTGTTTTCCTGGCTGCTCACTCAAGCCATACAAGAACAGGGCCGCAGATGCAAACTCTACCAGAAGGGCCAGACCACAGACTGATGCCATTAGAGAAGCAGGGTCTCATTATTCTCTCATTATTTCCTTGCTGTGGTGTGGCACCCACCTGGCCTGGCATCCCTCTCTCCTTCCTCTCCATTGGGTACCCATTGCTATTGGGCAGCAAAGACAAAAAATTAAAGAAAGAGATCTTACTGTAAAGCCCCTGTGTCAGCTCAGCACAGGTTATTACAGTAGGTGTATTTAAGAGTGGCCTTTTCATTGGTTTGCAAATTAGATTTGACTGGTTATAAGTGTTTAGGAATTTTTCACTTTTCAGTCCTGCTGCAGTGTTCCTTGGAACAACATCTCAGCCAACAGTTTCACACAACTGCTATTGGCTTAATTCCAGAGAAAGATATATAACCAAATATCTGCTTCCTAATTAGAGAAAACTCAGATGTCAGTATGGCCACCTTCAGCACAAACACCACCCACAGGAGTATTTCAAAGCTTTGCAATATTCTCAGTACTCCTCATAAGTTTCAAAAGCGTCAACTTGCAAGTGCTGGAGAAAGATGTGAAGACTTAGATACAACAGAAGGGGATGGGTGGCTTCTAGAAGACTGGGTGTTCTCTCAGTGTCCTGAAACACAGATTCAGTGTGGGTTAGAATCATAGAATGGTTAGACTTGGATGGGACCTAAAAGATCATCCAGTTTCAACCCCCTGCTCTGGGCAGGGACACCTCCCACCAGACCAGGTTGCTCCAAGCCCCCTCCAACCTGGCCTTGAACCCCTCCAGGGATGGGGCAGCCACAGCTTCTCTGGGCAACCTGGGCCAGGGTCTCACCACCCTCACAGCAAAGAATTTCTTTCTGGTATCTGATCTATATACCTCCTCTTTCAATTTAAAACCACTCTCCCTAGTCCTATGGCTCCCCTCCCTGATAAAGAGCTCCTCCCCATCTCTCCTGTAGGCCCTCTTCAGGTACTGGTGACTGCAGTGTCAGCAAAGCTAAGTGACTTTGCCTTTCTGTAGCAGTGAAAGAAAGAGCCGTCATGAAGATCTCAGTCCCCTGTGCCACAGCAACAACAGCCCAGGAACCTTCTCCAGCAGACTGGAAAAGAAAGTGCTGGGTAGCCCTTTCTTTGCCTTCCTCCAACGCTTCTTCCAGCCTCTTCCTTGAGCAGCCCTCTGGGAGCAGCCTCTAGAATCCAACCAGAAATCTAAACTCCTCAGTCGGGCTGAAAATTAAATCCTGGTGAGTCATTATGGAAGTACAGACTCCCTTGTGCCCAGGGCTCTGGCCACAATCGATCTGCTACCAGCTCTTTGAAAACACAGCCAAGAAAGCAGCTTCTTTCTCTCTAATAATGTGGTGCTTGAGCTTTACTGCAACACATATGGCTGCCCTATGCGAATAGCAGCCTGGCTGTGCCGGGGGCAAAGCTTTGGAAAGAATAGGAATAATTAAAGAGCTTCTTTCAGGCAATTTTTTGCTCTTGCAGCTATTTTTGTTCTCTGGATTTGGAAGTCGTGTGCCTCCATGCATCGCACTCTTGCTGCCAGATTCAATTTTTCCACTTGGCTTCTTCATGCTTCTGATAGCTGGACAGAATAACCAGCTAAAAAAAAGAGAGATGGGATTTCTGGGGATGCTTTTCTTTTCAGGAAAGCAAGAGCAGCCATTGTTTAATCTGCAGACATCAGCCAGAGCCTAGGGTAGCAGAGCGGTCTAGCGGCACATCTCCTGCCAGAAGGTGGAGAGAGCATCTATAATTTACTCCCCATTTTTATCATAACCTAAGAAAAGGAGCTGATATATTTGGACTCTGTGTGGAGGAGGAAGACATTTTGGGTCTGGTATCCACTAAGGTATGAATACAACTGACTATGGCTGGGAGACCATGAAACTTGAGCTTTAGATTTGGTGTACACATTTGATATAAAAGGTTCCAAGTGTTTGATTTCAAGGAGAGTGGCCTCAGGGACCTATTTGGTTCCAGGACTGTAATGGAGTTCCAGCTTCATTACAGGAAGGGTGAACATTTATCCATCCTTTCCCATTACATGGTGATTTTATATCTGAAGTCCTTGGGGAGATGAATTATGAGGCCAAGATGTGGTTAGGGGTAGTGCAGTCATGCATTCATCCTGGATAATCATACAATGCTTAGAGTTGGAAGGGACCTTCAAGATCATCGAGTTCTAACCCCCTGCCCTGGGCAGGGACACCTCCCACCAGCCCAGGTTGCTCAAAGCTGTAAAAATTAGCCGTAAGTGGAAGACAAAAGGGCCTCACTTCTCAAGCAAGCACCAAACTCCTACCCCGCAGTGTCTTTTCCCTTACTCCTGGTCTTGTTGGCCAGGGATTTGTCTTTCTGCAGCTCTGGTCCTTCGCTTCTTAGAAAGCAACGTAAGATCCCGAAGAGCTGGGAGAAGGTTGGAGCAGAGCAACAGTGCAAAACCAGAAGCAGTTCAAGTTCCCCCCTTCCATTACAACCTGAGCTATTCCAGTACGATGCAAACAAGCCGGGAGTGAGCTAAAGCAGCGTTCACTGAGATTCTTCTGACAAGCCCTGCTTCATATAGCAGATTATTTAACACCTGATTTCCCATCCTTCAAGGGCATAACGTGCCTAAGTCCATCCCTGGGCTTTTGGGAGTTCAAAATGTCCTTGTCCTTCTCACTGATGCAGTTGCAGAGTCCGCTGATCAGGCTTCCCCAGAGAAACAACAGGTTTCAGTGCAACTGCTTGCTGCAGAACACAAGTAGTGGGCTAAGTTCTCTGCCAATTTCATTCCCGAATTTAAATCCTCCCACCGCTCCACCAGCATGTTAGAGATAAAAGGCAAAACCCTCTGAGTTACACAAGCAAGCTGAGAACCTGGAATAACTCCTTGGGGATGAGCAATGCCACCTCAGCACTGCTGAGCTCCACTGCTCCATCCTGAAGGAACACAGACGCGAGATGAACAGGCACCATTAAGTGGCCCGGACGATCCTGACTGAACCTACACGCTTGCCATGTCCACAGGGCTTGTGGCTTCTGACACCAAGAGAAAACCCCGGGCAGAGGCAGCAGCTGGAGTGTGCACCCAGGGATGCTCAGCACTCAGGGCTCACACGCTCACCCAGCTGGAGGCATCTGGCTGGGAAACCAAGCGATTCCGACAAGGGAAAATGGAATCCCTTCACCCAAAAAAGCAATGTCCCGATTGCTGGGCGGCTAAAAGCTGTGTAGTCATGTCCTGGCTGGGTGCCCTTCGTGTTTCCTGATGCTCTGCTCTTCCTGCTAATGCTTTTCCAGGCCTTGGGCTATTTCAGTCATGAGGGGAGAGAAAACAATTCACGACCTCATCTGCTAGTTGTTCAGTGCAAAGGGGAGCCCTTCCAACTAAAGAGATGAGGCTTGAGTTTCCTTGCTCAGAGAAATCAGCAATTCCCCACAATCCCGAGGGTTTTGCATTGTGGATTTTTCTTTGTCCTTTTTTTTAAAGAAGCCATTCAGAATTATGATTTGTATGTGACAAAAATCTTCCCAGAAGCATTTTTATATTCCATGGGGACAGGAATAATAAGCTATTCTGCTATCAGAGACAGATGTGGCATGAACACATCTGCCTTTCCCCTCTTGTGGCTTGGTTCCACTAACTTGCATTGGATGGTCCAAGCCAAGCATCAAGAGAATAATCACCCACATCCAAAATGTGATCAAAGCAAAAAAGTCCCAGTGGCAAAACGATGAAGAAAGCAAGTCATTGGCATCGCCACAAGCTGAGGCCAAGTGTAATTCTGTGGGTGCCCAGAACTGCATTTTATAAGCCGTGCTTGGGGTGCAGTTAGAAGGACAGAGCTGGTAGAGAAGGACGGACAAAACCAGAGGGGAAAGGACATCCTGGCAGAGAGTCACTGACTGTGACAGGTCAGGCACGAAGCCCTTTTCTTAGGCAGATTGCCACTAGTCACCATTTTCTCTGCTGAAATGGTTTATGATGAGCGGAGCAATGAGCAGGCCTAACGAAGCTGTCATTAACTGCTAGGTAAGTCATCTCTCAGCCTGGACTTCCCTGTTGCTGAATTGATAAACATTTGCTTCACGGTGACACTGTGAGTACTCAGTGATTAATCCACATTTGGCAGGCTCCAAGGGATCCTCAGGTGACAAGCTGACTACAGCAAGGAGCAGTCATGTATTCAATAAATAAACCTTAGCATTAAACACTATCGCATTACTAACCGGCTCAGGCATGAAGTGATCAACAAACATTTCTCAATGAGGCCTGTCTGCATTTTTCACATTTCTTTTTCTTCATGATGGAATACCGGTCATGGTTTTCCTAAAATTTTTTGTTAACTGAGTGCCTTTGCCACAAACACACTTGTGTTCCACAGAGAGGTGAGTACGACAGAAAGCCAGCACCAAACTAGGTACTAAAAAAGTAATAGAACTCCCTAAAAATGCTTGGTTACCTCTGGCAACTATATGAAGAGGAGACCCAAAAGAACATAAAATATAACTCCAAATTATTAGCTGCTATAATAGCAGCTACTTACATTTGCAGCTGCCAAATCAACTCACAAAGCTGACTTAATTAAACATGCCCTTCTTTTTCCTTGGGAGGCGCATTTGGTTTCCCTCACTTTTCTGGAAGGGAAACTGAGGCACGAGAACACAAAGACTAAGATATTTTTTTTTCAGTGTTGAAGTTCAGGAAAACACAGGGCTATTTTCTGCCTGCAGTCACCAGATTACAGGTTGTTAAACTGGCCAGAGAAAGGACTCATTTATCACTAAGGCACATCTCTATCCAAAGGCCATCTCCTTCACCACCTATCAAAATGCTGCATTTTCACAGCTTTAAAGCATGTAAAAAGCACCTCGGAGGTTCTTGCTTTTAAAAGTGCTCACCAAAAGATGGTACATCTCTTTGGGGCCACACGGCTGTGCTCTGTGTGAGCTGATGCTGCTCCAAGTGGCATCAGCAGGACACGTGGGGTCCCAGTTCCCATTCCACTCAACATGAAGATATCCCTTTCACTCAGCAGGAGCAGGAATGTTTCTGGAGAGCCGCCCTCCACCTCCATCAGTGCCAGTTCCCACTCCAGTTGCTCTGTGTCTCTTACGTATATGATTTAACTGTTACATGGTGTTAACACTCTCTTACAAGCCCCCCGTCATTGCTGCCCATAAAACTCTCTCTGGGTTGGAGAGGAGAAGCTGGAGCCCTTGAACCCCGAATGAAGCCCCACCTGCAGACCAGCTGCTGGCTCAGATGCACATAGGATCACTCCCTTTGAAATCTCTCTTGCCCTGGATGAGTCATACCTGAAACAGAAGCACTCAAAGCAGTGCTTTTATACCTTGTGCTACACCTGATCAACATGTGGAGTGGGCTGGGTAATTCCTCAAAACCCACCTCGCACCAGGAATAACTGCACACAGGCGTGCACCAAACCCGCTTTGCTCCCAGCAGCAAAATTGACTGTCAAACCCAGGCAAACAGCTAATCCACGCCTTGCAGTGACAACTCCTCCACAGAAACATCTTCTCTGGCTGGGAAAAGGACTGCCTCATGAGCCTAATGTGTTTGGAAGTGAGCCACTGGCACGTTCAGATCAAAGGCAATGTTATTTAGCCAACCCAGAGCATTCAGATCTCTGCTGAATATAGCTCCGAATCAGGCTGCTAAGGGCCCTACACTACATGTCACTCCAGTGATGTTCAGGGTCTCCCTTAGTTTAATGCCGTGTGACGGAATGAAATGTGGGCTTCCCAGGGCAAAGGAGAGGAAACAGGAATTCCTGCATCCTATTCCCGACGGCCACAGCATCCACAGGAGACCACTTACCAGTCTCTGTGCCCTGTTACTGCTCTTAAAAGACTGAGAAAGAGGAATCCTTCCCTCTCTCGCAGAAGAGTTTGGAAGATTTAATAAATAGTAGTGGCAAAACGTTCGGAGAGTGAGAAGCTGTAGGTGTGCAAAGCAGAGTTATTATTATTTGTTAAATTTGACTGTGTTCTATTTGAAATGGAGGGAAACCAGCATTTGCCTCAGTGAGATTAGCTCTGCCCCTAATGAGACAAGGATGTTTGGCACAGCCACAAGTCATTTCTCATTCAGCTCCTTCTTCCAGAGCCATCAGCAGCCTGACAAGGTCACTAAGAGCTGCCAAACTGCCTTCCATAGAAGCACAGACTTTTTCTAGAAAATAAAATAAGGTGAGTGTGTTCCTTCAAGGAAAAGGGGCCTGCAGGGGAGGATGGGATTTTAAGTACCACCTCCATATCCTCCTCTTCTGCAAGATATTGTGTTTCTGGAGGTTTAAACTGAGATGAAGTAAAAGCCAAGCACTGACTTTGGATTTTTATTTTTATTTTTTTTTTGCAAGAGAGAAGGGTGTTGCTTTCATTGCACAGTGAAATAATGGCTGTGGATGAACCTACAGCAAGTACATTAGTCTCACTTCTTTTTGTTGGCTGTTACTGTAGGACACAAAAGAGAAAAATGAGGAACCTGACACAGAGAGACAGCAGAGTCAGCACAACTCCAAAACAAAGTAGTTATTAACCTCCCTAAATACCTACCTGAAAGCTTCTGTGCCCTCTAGTATCCACTGTTCTTTCTCTTTCCTTCAAAATAATAAGTATACTTTGCATCTCTCTGTCAATGAGAGCAGAGAGCACCATGGCAACAGCTCCATGGTGACAATATCCATGACAACCAGATCCTGCAATGGCTTCCCCTTCAAAAGGAGAGGTTGGTTTGCGTGGCTTTTTGCATTTGCTCAGGGAAATGGCATGGCACCAGTTACAAGACAGCTAAGCGTAGTCACAGGTTCCTGAGGGTCATGAGCAGAGCAGACAGGATGGTGCTGGAGACACAAGTTCTGAGGAGTGATGAAACTGGACAGTGTCATTAAATACCAGCTCAGCATCCCACCTCAGCTGGGGTGTGTACTTCACTGGGAAGTGAAGGCTGTCTAGGTGAGATGCTTTAAGGCTACAGCCGCAGCACATCCATGAGCCATGCCAGCAGACTGCCATTTCAGACACACAACATCACTTGCTAAAATTCTGGAGATTTCAATCACTTCGATGATGCTGATTCTACCAGGCTCAACAAGCACAATCCTACAGGAGTACATGCCAGAGGGATCCAAGGGGGAACTGGAGAGGTACCCTGGATGGGAACACAGACTCCCTCCACTAATGCCAACCATTCCTGAAAGCAAAGCTCTCTGAAAACATGAATGGAGCCTTACATGCTCACACACTTCACACATATCATATAGCTTAGGTGGGAAAATCAAGGCACAAAAGCCTCCACAACTCCATTCATCCTCTTCAGAACAACGAAGGGAGGGAACAACAACAAAAAAAAAGGAGCTGCATGGATATTTGGAAGCTCTGCATAAAGCTGAAGGATGTCAGATCCCATGTATGACTATTCGATTGCTGTCTGGGTTTAAATTCGCTGAAAGGAGCCGGTTTCACAGTCTTGGGTCTGATGCACACGAATTAGTCACAGCACTGTCCCCAGTTGTCTCACTGGTCCCTCCTTCCTTCCAGAGAGGAACCAGTTCAGCTGATGCTGACTCCCTTGGGCCTTGGAGTCTATTGTTCTTTCACCAACATCAAGATCAGGCCAAACTAGATTAAAACTCAGTTGGGTAGAAGACCCACAACTTCAGTAATGCTTAAATTGCATTTCAGAGCAGCAAGTTCTCAAAGTGCAAGCTTCATTTCTCTTTCTGTGGATCAATAGCAAAGCTCTGCATTTAGCACCAGGAGGATGAAATCCCATCAAGCTTCTGAGCAGGTTCATTTGCTTCCTTCAGATTCTTGGGAATTGCAGCTTGTCCCCTTGTTATTTATCCCCTTTTATCCCTCACTGCCAGCTCCCTGCCTTCTGCCTGTGTGCAGAGGGGGGAGGGAACTCCCGCAGTCCCTGCTGGCTGCAGCACTCTCACACAAAGGAAAAGTAAATGTTTATCTGTTTCTTTGGTATGTGTATCACTGCTGGGTTTTCAGCTCAGGAGAGAAGCCTTGCTGCAGCTGGAGTTAATGTCTTGGAATACCATACTGCAAGGGTAGGTCCATCTAGGCTGGGGAGAGTGACTTGGAGCAGGAGTCTGGGAGCCAGCACTCCTGGGTTGAATCCTCACCTCTGGCAGTGACTCACTCACGTCATCGAAAATCACTCATCCTCCCTCCCTGCCTTGGCTTCCCCATCTGTAAAATGGAGCCGCGTTCACAAAGCCACGCTGTGAACTCCACTTAATGACAACTGCACCACATTCAAAGGCCTTCAGATCAAAGATACTGTGAACAGATTACTGTTAATATTGCCAGAGATTTATTAACACACCCCTCGTGCTGACAAGTCAATAGCCTTCCCGAGCATAAATGCTCGACACAGTGCAAACACTGACCTAGATTTTGAGTAGTTACGCTGGAAACTGGCACATGTGATGCTTTTGCTCTCTGGCTTTAAAGCCAGCAGTATTCAGGGAAGGACAGAATACAGAGCCATCCTTTTCCTACTGCCACTCAGCGTTTCACAGTGTTAGCAAGACCAGACCAAAGACTATTCTCTCTTTTTCCATCCCCAAACTGAGCTCTCTGCTGCTTGAGTGGAAGCAGAGTGTTTTCTAGGTGCAAAACAAGGTCTGAAACACCCCAGGACACTTCAACTTCCATCCAGGAAAGGGCAGCGTTGCTTGCAAATCCTTGTTGACTCACTGAGACATGGTGTGAACGTGGGGATACACACACAGGGTGGCAAAGACCAGCTTTGTGATGCCAACAGTGACCTGCCTACAAGTGGAAGAAACTCCTCTAACACACCAGTTCAGTCATCAATGGGGAAGAGGAGAAAAGCTACCAAAGGTGGCTTAACATCAAGACCTTCACTGGCAGAGGCTTAAGACGACAAGTCCTGGCCATTTCAAAGGGCATACATATGCAAAGTCCTCAAGCAGATATTTGATTTCAAACCTGTCTCTCACTCCCACCAAATTCAATGGGATTTCACGTATATGCCCAGTGCTAAGCACATGCTTCACCCAGCTTGCTAAACTGGAACAGGAATCAGAGTGAAGAAATGCCTTTGTGAAACCAGTTGCACTGGTATAGCTTGCAGGATGAACTAGAACCAGAGATATGCCCAGCAAGAAATAAACTACAGAGTCAATGTTAGAGACTGCTACCCTCAAACCCCCAGGTGCCTCGCTGCCCCAGGGATGAGAGGTGGAAGACATGGAGAGCCTCGTGCTGAGCTGGGTATGTGAAGCACTCGGGGTTTTTTTTCTAGGTTTGCTCCATCTGCATTACTCAGCATTAAAGAGCGATCTGGAGCAGAGCCCAGGAGGTGTGCACACTAACAAACTGGAGTCCCACAAAAATGCCAGCCATGAAGCAAGTGTCCTCGTCACAGCTGAGCATCCCAGGCCAGCCCAGGGAAAGGGAGAAGAGTTGTTGCCCCAAACCACAGCAGGTCCAACTGCAGGTTGCTACATTTCTCTAATTAAATCATTCTCCCTATGCGTTTATTGAAACAAACAGTAAAGCCAGGCACAAAAGTGAGGACAAGGTACTATGTCCCTTTCATTTCTGCCACTGCCCAATGCAAGGACACCGCAGATGTCCTTGCCCATGGAACTGGATTCCTCTGTGACCCCAGAAGACATGCTTTCAAACACACGGCATATCTTAAAGTATGAAGCATGAAATCCTTTCTATTTGCCTGTGGCTATTGGGCTTTTCTCTGGAACAATTAAGTCTTTGATTTCACTGGGTCCCATGTGATCCCTTGTTATCTGTAAAAAAAAAATTAAATATCAGAAACTAATTATCACCTCCTGATCCTCAGCAACCTAATAGAGTGGCTGCTATGGCAGGTAAATTTGGGCAGCAAGTGAAAGCAAGCAGGCTGGATCTTCTAGCATGAGACACTGAGACACACGCTCCCCACTCCTGCCACCAATATTATCCTTAATTCTAAACCAGGAGGGCAGGACGTGTGCAGAAGTGTCATGCACAGTGAGAGTAGGTGGGTGTTGAATTGCAGAATTGACTGTTCAATGTCTACCTATTAAACACAGGCCTTAAATCACACCCTGAATGTTTACCTGCACTTTGTCACTGATCTACATCGAATTCATAACATAAGAACATAAAGGAAAATGTTCTGACATCGGGAGGGATTAAAGAGGTTTTCAGTTAGAAAACAAACCTGGTTTATGCAAAATAGCCCAGCCTTGCACCTTGCTGGTAACGGTGTGGAGTGGCAGGTAGACTCAGGGCCTGTGACTCACCAGAATTCCATAGAAAATAAGTTGTTTTGGAAAAAAAACACCACTGGCAGACGTTAGGTGGTCTCTGCTACGAGCCTTCTGCCTCCAACCAGAAATAGCTGGACTGCAGATGTGAGCAAGATTTTGTTTAGTCTATCATGATTATTGCTGCGGAGAAAACTTTGTCGTACTCCTAAATATGCATTCTCCCACACACATGCACGACCACAACACACACACACACACACACACACAGAGTTTGGCGGAAGATGCAGAGCCTGCTTGTTTGAAACCCCAGCTGGAATATAATGGCATTTCAGAGAGATTGATGGGAACCAGAGAACAGAAAGTGGGAAAGACACTTTGGCAATAACAGGAGAAGCTGCAGGTCAGGGAGGGGGGCCAGGAGAGGGATGCAGAGAGGTGAGGGTAGATCAGCAAAGGGAAGTGCAAAAAAGCAGAAGAAAAGTGCTTTTGCTGTGTGTCAGGGGCAGTTTCCATTCATATGAAGTGGATGTGAAGCACCACTGATTTACACCAGCTGGGAATCTACCCTTCAGCACTGGTTCTGTGCCCTTGCAGCCAAAGAGAGTTTTGCCACCAGGCTCCACAAGATCAGCCCGTTGCTTCCTTTACTTCTTTGTGCTTCAGAACCGTGGGCCCTGACCCTGCACCTGGACTGGGCTCTGAACCCTTCTTGTTCCTGGACGGTCCTAAGTGCCAAACGAGAGAGAAAGAAGGACTGTGGTGAGAAATCCCCACAGACAAATGCAGAGCAAGGCAAACGTTTTAATTTGCCCGTGGCAGGTGTCCCTTTATTGCAACGGCAGTGATAAATGTCACCCTGGCCTCCTAAACACAAACACTCACGCACACTTCATCTCTTGTCCCCATTAGATCTGGAACAGACAACAGCACAGGGCCTATTCTGCGGGCACAGTATCATCTTGCACTGATTACTTCTTGTCCCCTGCCTCAGCGGTGAATTTTGAACTCATTAGCGTCGCTGCTAATGGCTCTGCACGTGGAGCCCAGGCGCACTCGGGGCCACAGACAATGTCCTCCCTTGTGGCCACCGCCACAGGAACTCCATTGTGAGCCCCGACACTGGGGCTGTGTTCCTCTTGGCCAGCTCCCCATGCTTCTCCCCATTCCGTGAGATTTCCCGACCCTCTGCCAAGGCTGAGCCTCACTGGCCTTTTCAGCGCCGGGGTTTTGCTTTACAATTCCCAGCACAGCACCGCTGTCGCCGTAGATCCACTGGCAGGGGTGACATTCCCAGCTCCTAACAGCACCTGAGCCCACAAGTGCCCCATTCTGCTGGGAGTACGGGGCCCGGACACCCCCACAGAACCCCCAGAATTCTCCCTTGTGAACCTCAAAAGGTTGGTGAGAGGTGTTTGGCGTTTGGACTCCTCATTGGGACATTTGTGACCAGCCCTTTGAAAGTGTTCCTTGCTCATCATGCTGAGTCCTTAGGAAAACCTACCTCCTGGAGGTTCAGGTGCTTTTGGCCCTGGTGCTCACACCCTCCCCTAAGTGGAGAGGCACTGTGATACTGGTAGAACGGGGAAATCTGAAGAAGGCTGCTAGGATAAATGCAATCATCAAAACTGATGGCAAAATGACACAGTAATTCACAGATTTGGGGTCTGCAAGCAGTAGGGACACTTGAGACTGCATTACCCAAACCAGAAACTTCCAGTTGGTCACTCCCAGACCAGTTCTAGCTCACTGGGAACACCTCGTCCAGATGGCCACATAGAGATGGGGTGGCAGTCCCCACTCCTCAGAGCTCAGGCAGATCCCAAGCGTGGGACAGAAAGAGGTTGGTGCTGTCCTCCAGTCTGCAGATGGGGATGTGCATGGGGACAAAAGTCACACTGTCATCTCACAAGGCCATGAGCAGAGCAGAGCACCCTCCTCCTCCTCAATCAAGCCAATGTACAGACTCCATTCACTGACCCTACCTCGCCAGCATTTGCCAGTGTCAAATGTTTCTCTATTTCCAGAAGGAACTCATTCTTTTGCCCCTGAGGGCAGTGATATTCAGAACTACACTCTCCTGGGAACAAACACTGATGCCCTTCTTATGCCTTATCCCCACTCAACATCTACTTTACCTTTGCAGCAAAATTCAACTTCAAGCTTGTCCCAGCACAACAGCTCTCATGGAAAGGAGTGGACCCACAGTGCACGGAAGCCAGCAGCAGATCTGACCTTAAAATAACCCCGACCCACTGGGAGGTACCAGCAGATCCAAACTACCCATCACCTCATGATGTACCCATCCCCTTGTCCCCTTAAAACCACCAGTTTCAAAGCAAATTCCTGTCAGAGACGCAGTCCTTGAATCTCTGTCCCAGCTGCAGAAGGAGCAGTGTCCCATTATCTAAGGCTGAGAGAGCATCTACCACTTTCATTGGATAATCCCTTAATTAGTGTGGCCTCCAAATTAATCCTATTGAACGGTTTACACACAGCACAGTTTAAAACAAGCCACGCAGCAGATCCCAGGGTAATGGACAGTATGTCATTCTTAGGTGCCTTTGTATGAGTTGATTAGCCTGCTTTGATATCTGCTAGAATGGGTTGTGCCCCCATCCCTCCCAATCTTTCCACAGCACTAATGGGCCTTTGCTTAATTCATTATAGCTTGCGGGATTTCAAGGCCAATAAGGCTCTTTTGACTAACTTCTAAGACCACACAGGCCATTTAAAAAACCACACTGGCTGAAAGCTTATTTTCTGGAGTGGTTGCCAGTTTTGACATGAAGCTATCAAGACATGCAACATCAGCAGCTCCACGAGGGAAGAAGCAGGATGGGGATTAAGAAATTACCTTGGACTCTCATAATGGAGTAGGAAGAAATGTTTCTGATTCATGAAGATAGATACGAAAACAATTGCTCTTCTTACCCAATGTTTTGGGGATTTGGGGGTACCCATGCAGCGCTAAGGTTTAAGAAATGAGTCCTCATTGTGTCCTCCATCAACAGAGAAATCGGGGTCACAGCAGGAATTAAGTGAGGGGTCTGATGCTTTAGGCAGTTAAAGCCCTGTAGATGAGGATGTGCTCCACGAAACCAAACTTTTTTATGGGATGCAGTGTGCATTCTTGGGGCCAAAAAAACAGAATAACCTGTCCTTTGTGTTACAACAACAGTTATTCTTTCTTCCTTCTCTTTCTTAGTGCACAGATATTTACATGTGCACTGCCCTTTTCAACCATAAATACTGAGCAGTTCTCAGAGGACAATGTCTGGAAAGGTTTCCTGCTATTGCCAGAAGAAACAAATGTCTTATATGAGAGATATTGGCCAGGGGGAGAGAAGGGGCTTGGTTTTGGACTGGGTTCTGAACGTCTTTTCTCTCCCCTCCTCCCACTCCCTTTTTCTTCTCTGATTCACAAGGAAACCACAAAGCAAACTTAAGACTGAATGAGACTTGTTTTTGTGAATGTTCTGGCTTTCTTTTAGGACATTCACTCCCACCCCCACTAACCTAAATCTCCTCCATTTATACCAGCCCAATTAATTCAGCAAACTTCCACAAGTGTAAACACAACCAAAATCTGACCTGGCATTTAATTACCGCCGCAGAAGCCACTGGGAGTTACGCTGATATACAAAAGCAAATAATTTTAATGCTCTTGTTTGGTCCAATGCTGTTTAATTTGGTTTAACTTACACTTTTCAAACTCTGAAACACACTGACCTTTGCGTGAGGACAGATCTACACGACCAAAAGCCCAGAGTTATTCAGTGCTTTTAGCTGCGTAGTACATGGAGTGCATCCCTCTGCCTCTCCAGATCCCTCCTCTGAAAGGCAATTAGCACGACATCTATGTGACCTTCCACTTCCCCATCTTGCCATCACCACGTCATCAAAAGGCTCTTCTCTGCTTCAGTGCAAAATCCAGCAGAACTACCTAAAACTACCTTTGTCATTTTTTTTATGAGATATTTTATATACCTCAGCCTGTGACTATTTGTTGTCGGGTTTTAAGGGATGTTTCAAAACTTCACAACCCACCCATGTACTTCCATGGGCACTTAAATGCCTTTAAAATTCTAGCCCTGGATCACCAGCCCTAAAATGAGATTAATTCCCTAAGAAAGAATTGTAGGAAGAACTCTGTTAATGCTTATTTACAAGGTCTGGATAACACAGCAATAGACTAATCTGACAGGAAAGGCTGATGAAACTTCTGAAAAGCACTGGATATAACTGATGTGTTTTAAGAAACGCTTCCCTTCCCTGTGAAACAGGTTCTCCTGCTCAGGGTTGGGTGGGAGCGATTACACATCAAAGGAGTTGCTTTTGCAGTCATTGGGACCAAGAGCTAACTCACTGCTCCACAGCCTGGGATGGCACAGGATTTGGAAAGAGGGACATTCAGTGTAGACCTGTGTGGGAAATTTCTGGAGAAACCCCCTATTTTCTGCAAGAATGCCTTGGCACTGGGAAGAGCCGATTTATCAGAGCGAAACATTTCATGGGACAGTACTGAGACTGGGAATATTCCATTCTGGAAGGAAAAGATGGACCAGTGTGAACCTGAGCTCCTTTGACTTCTCAGATTCACACTGAGATCTGAAACCAGATGGGAACAGAATGACAACTTTCAAATGAAAAATTACTTTAAAATTACTTTGGAATTTCGTAATCACAGGAGTTTCTTGGACCAATTTTTCAGCCCGTTCCATTTCTGAAATAAAAATTGGGGGAAAAAAAATAGTAATACAGGAATTCCTACAAACCTGCACTCTCTGCTCCTCACTCCAGCCCTGCCCTGTGAATTGGCTCTGCATTGCAGACCAACCTGTCGCGCAAATGGGGCTAGTGACTGATTTCTGTAATAAAAGCTGGCAAGCATAAGAAAGATTTCACACCCTTCCTCCCATGAATGGGGAAGAAGCATTCAATTAGGAACACTGCCTATTCCTTAATCATTTCCTTTGTCTGCTCGGTTATTAATATCTTTACATGACTAGTCAAGCCAGGGGCTATATTTTTCTGTACTGGTTTTGGCTACTACTTGACGATTACAAAATGCATCTAGAAGCCACACCCATAGAAAAAGAAGGAAAGAAAAGGATGGTACTGCTGGCTTTGCTTGCAGTAGCATCTGCATTTTCCAAGCACAACTGAAACCCTGCATTTGATGTTATACAATGTCAAACTGTATCTGATGTTCTACAATGTCATGGAAAGAGACTGTCACATCCCCTGTGAATTTAAGTAGATAAGGCAGGTAAACAGCAAGAGAAGTAGAGAGGCACAGGAGAGGTTATGTGACCCAAGGAAGTCAAAACAAAAGGTCAATATCCAAACCAAGAATGGAATTGATCCACCAGATCCCTCATCCAGTACTTTGCGCTGCCTGCCAGCTAAATATAACCCAAAACCTCTGCTAAGAAAACCCAAAAGGTAATCATCAAAAGCAAGCTGTAAGTGATACGTCTTGCAACAAGACCTGGAAGTTGGGAAGAAGGCCAGATGTTCTCAAGCCTGCAGCTGGGCCATAACAGACCCAACTATAAGCACACGGCATGGAATGGTTCAGGCAACGCTGGGATGAAGCCCATTCCCCGTCTACCTTCCACCGAGCACATCTGGATTTTGGCTTTTAAGTAAGAACACAAGAGAATGGGAAAAAAGCCAAAGGTGGGAGGAACTGTCGGCCCCTCTGTGAAGTTAAGATGATAGAACTGCATTGTCCTCTCTTTGGAAAGGAGATAGCATTTAACTACATGCTTGCAAGTCCTTGCCAGCCACTGAGCTCTCTTCTCTGCTGATACAGTGACAACAGGAGCCAAACCACTCCAGATGTTGGCACTAATCCTGCAAACAGGGGTTCCCAGTTCACACTCCGACATATCTTGGCCCATTTCTGCTCTCAACTGGCTGAGCACCTGGGATGGAAGGATGTCACCCCTGGCAGCGTAGGGACAGGCATCCCCAAGCAGCAAGTTCACAGCAGCTCCAAGATGCTCTGGACAGTCACTCACATCCTCCCATCGGAGAGAGAGAGCTTAATAAGTGGAGAGGCAGTGGGCAGAGTAATGCTATTTGTATCAGCCATGATTTAAGTGAACATCTCTGTCCACTGGAATGGAGATTCAGCTGCTTCTGATTTAATTAAAGAAGGCCTCATTTGCTTCAGGAAGCAGGGCCACTGCCCATCAGTACATTGTTTAGAAAGGCCTTTTCTTCCACACGTAAGGATTTCTGTTCTGAAAATTCTGTTGCAGACTCACACAGCAGATTAACAAAGGAAACATTTTACCACGTGCCTTGTTCAAAGAGAGGGTGTGCAACTGCATTAAATTAAACCACATCTGTGTTCAGCTAACTCAAGCTGCTGGCAAGATGTCACTATAAGCTGGATCTCCACCTGCAGTGGTCCACAGGCAAACCATGTGCCAGGCCAAGGATGCTCTTCACATAGACACAACTATTTGGCACAATTCTGGGCTGTATTTCGTATGGTGAGTGGTGGTAAAGGGAAGAGTTTATGGCCTCTAAGAGCAGGCAGGTTGTGTTTAGAGCCCCTGACCCATGGACTCACTGAGAAGTCTATGAAGACCCTTGTTGGCAAGCATTCCCCATGCTTGTCCAAAGGGCAGGGAGTCCAGCAGGTTTGACAGATAGAGGTAATGGTGGAAAGTCTTGTCAGTATCATCCATGCAGCCAACATCCTCCCACTGCAAAGGGGAGATGAGAATGTAGGGCCCTGAATGAGATGTCCTGGAAAGAACCGGGCTAAGGAGGCAGAGTTCATGCGGGGAGGAGTGCCTGGGTTTGATTTGAGGCTGAGTCAAGGCCAAGCCACAGCCCTGGATTCTCCATCACTGAGATCACACAAGCCTGACTTGGAAAACAACTGACAAAAACCTCCTCAGAACTGGTGACTGTGACACACCAACCAACCAACCCAAATGGCACTAAATTCAGCCTTCCACCCAAGCCAGAACCAAATGGGCTCTGGTGTGGCAGTTCGTATCCTGAACCATCTCACAGGCTACAGCTCTACATGACTTTGCCTCCATCCTGGACACAGGGATGATCCAACCACACTACAAAACTACCACATGTTCCTGGATGATATGCAGGAATAACACAGTGTTCTGGTTTCTCTGCTCTTTATCTTCACATTTCCAAGGCTCTCTTTGTGCAGGGACTAGTTTATTCTCAGATCTGCAGCCGAAGGGAAGGTTCACTCACACTGCTTGCCTGCCAAGTCCTAACCATGGCCTTTGCTCTGTGTTGCAGAAGGTTTCTGCACGTTCATGTTGTCTAAAATAAAAATCATCTGGAACAAGAAATAGATGGCCACTCTTTGTATTTGATAGCACCCTTGTCTGGGCTATTGGTAAATGAGAACTATGGCTGCAATGATTTCTGCCTGGTCTGTCACCACAGGGTAGCTCTGATCCTTCCCAAAGCTTTGCTTTCAGCCTGCAAACCTCCCAAACCTCCACAGAAACCAAGACCTGTTGCTGCTAATCTCCGTTTCCCTTTCTGTTCCGAAGTGACAAAGAAGAAACGCTGCTCCTGCCTCGCATTCCTCCAAGCCCACAGGAAACCATAAATCAGAAGGAAAGCATAACATCCAGAGAGAACTTGGAAAAAGCCAAACACTAGGATGGGCTGAGGAAAAGGCAAGAGGGAACCAGTACAACCAGCTACAAGGTGAGCACTAACCCCCGCCTGCAGCTTGGCTGTGAGAGGTCCTGCTCCAAAGAAAGGAGGGAAATTGATGGCAGGACAACTAAAAGTCTTTCTCTCTTTCCTGGAAATACATATATACACATATATCTATGTATCATTGATCTCCAGTCATCCTCCTCCCAGCCTTGCCTGGCTCTTGAAGCCTAAAGTTTGGAGTGCCCCGAAGCAACCTAAGGTTGCTTCGGGGCACTCCAAACTTCAGGCTTCAAGACCAGTGTGACCTGATGCCATTGGCCTCAAAGAGTCCAAGCATGGGGTTTTTTTGGCCAACACAGGGTACTGCAGTCTGTTCAGGTTTGCTCTGCAGAGAGTTCTGCATCCTCAGCATGATCATCATGTCTGTAGACAGGGAATGCCTCAAATCTCCCCTGGCTTTGTGACAGGACCTGCTCCACCTTTCCTCCCATCAACCCTGAGGGCTGCCATTTGGGCTGAAGCACTTCTCCGTGGTGGAACACGAGCAAGGATCTGCATCCTTTAGTTCTGGTCAAAACAGCTGAGATTTAACTCTGGCCCAGATAAATCTATTTATAGTAAGTGTTATGCTAATTCCACACACCAGCCTGATCCACTTGTACTCACTGGAGAAATAATGCTTTCTGCTACCTCCTCTTCTTAACTGCTTTTGTGCAGCCAGCAGTCGTTTTGTTCTCAGATCATTAGCTCTTACCCTGAGATGTAGATGTGTGCTTCCCCTCACTTCCCTGTTTGGTGATCCATAGAGCATTCCATTTCCCCACAATTCCATTTCCCCACAGCCCTGCTGGTCTTCTCCCCGGGGAAACTGCTAGCTCAATCCCAGCTCTACACTTTGGTTCAAATAAGTGGAAGAAACCTAGGTAAAAACAGATTATGCAAGTAGTTTTGAAGCCACTTGCATTTAAATCACTGTAAAACAAACAAAATAAAATAAAAAATATTTAATTGCTTTTATTACCGTATCTGAGGTTCCTGTTACATTCTCTAAAGAATAATTCATTTTTTGTCACTCTTGTGAACTAAGGAGTGGGGAGGGGATTTTACTCATCATTAAAATGCATCTGTCTTTGGGATAAACTGTACCAATTGCTTAATGGAGAAATGGCAATACAAGAGCTGGTTTTAGTGGTCTGTGTCTCCCATTTTTGTTCTGGGATAATGGAATAAGCTGTATTTCTAATCTTGACTAAAATCTCTCTACAGATGGTTATAAGCATGATGCAGATGTGGAAGACAGTGTCAATGCTTTCTGATCCTGGGAGCACAAGAGAGTTTTCTGTAGTAAAAACCTGAGGCAGAAGAGCAGACGCTCTGATGATGTGACACTGAAATGATTCTGAGACACAGGGTCCTTATCTCTCCCTCGTTGTTCAATTCACAATTGTTTTATTCAAAAGCTCCACTGAAAAAATTCTTTCCCCTTTTTGAAGCCAGTGATTGCTCAAACAGTTGAACTTGTCATCAAATTGATCAGCTTCAGTTCCTTCCCTGTGACAGAACTACAAGCAGCCAGCAGGCTCAACTCCTCACTCCTTATAAAGTCCCCGTGGGCAGTAAGTTAGAGATTGCTGGCTTGACTTGCTGCAAGATGGGGTTTGGGGAACTGGTTTTCTAAGAGCAAGCTGGTACAACCAGCAAGTGACTTCAGCTTGCTGTTTCGCTGTTAAGAGCAGTCAGAGGTGGTCTCAGCAAGCTTTTGAATGCCACAAGAACCTCCAAGTAGATAAACAATTAGAATAGGGAAAGCACATCAGGACACAAAAAACAGATTGCCCAAATCTGGTTTGCACTGGTGCAGAAATCCAGATGTTTTCCTGGTATTGGGTGTTCTATTTTCTTATGTTTTTTCATGGAGGCTAGATGCAGTCCTACAACCATTTCCAGTATATCTTCTCACGGGCAAAGAGATTCTGTGCCCACACGTAGCTTAGCGCTAGCTTTGGCAATAGTGTTTATAACACTTTGCCCAAGTTTTGCACAGCTACAGAAATACCCAACTCTTTGTCTGAAATATGCTAAAAGTCAGTTTATGGCTCTTATCCCTCTTCTGAGAGGCTGGAGGTGTATGTTTAGACAGAGTTTTGCAGCAAGATGAGTAAGACTTCATGGCTCGGTTGCATTGACTTTAAATCAGTGCATTAATATTTAGCAAAAACTGACACCTCTCTTCAGGACACATACAATGACAGATACGGCTTTTATGCACTCTGCTATATATACACAAGCACAGGCTTTTTCCAGTATTGCTTCCCAAAAATTCAAATTATACAAAGGCACACTTTTATTAAAGTATTTGAGTTTAACAAGTACTTTCCCATACACTGAATTCTCCATCCCCACTTTCTGACAGCTAGTCTGAGTTGCTGTAGAATCAAGGCATTAGGCAACCTGATCTAGCTGGGCTTGCTTTGGGAAGGACGTTGGATTAGATGACCTCCAGAGGTCTCTCTTCCAACCTAAATTACTCCAGGATTTAATGGCTTAAAGATTAAATCCTTCCTTAGCTCTTTTAATGCACTCCTTATGTAATGTATCTCATGATAACAAGTTTCCCCCCAGCTTTCTCTCCTCCACAGCCAAATGTTCAAGGAGACAATAGCAACTTGAGCATCTGGATCAGCCCCGACTGATGTGCAGGTCCTAATACGGACATAAAGCAGAGAGGAAAGGCAGTTTACTTTTCACCTCTCACCATTACAGCCTGGCGGGGAAATTCTGACAGAAGTTGCCGCAAACTACTTCCTACTTCTGCCCATAGTACTTGAGCAGCTTCTCAAATCTTGAGAGGAAAGGGAAGCAGCCTAATAATGTCACAGTACTGTTGATCTTCCAATCCTGCTATTTCTGTGTGTGTGGAAAGGAAAATCCCACTAGAAAACTAGCTTGGTGAAGACAGGTAGATCAGGTCAAGAAATTGTATTGAACTAGACCGTATCCCTAGGGTACTGCCTCTTCACCACACAGCCCTTGTGGTGGTTTCAGATCAGCAGTATGCAGATGTCTGTGCAAACTATGGTAAAACCAGTAAGGAACATCAACTTCTCAGGGATTCTGTGGTCTGAATGACAGTAAATCAGATAGCTGGTTTTAAAAAGGCACCATCCTAAGTGCAAAGCGGGTTGTTCACTTGTCAGAGTGGTCAGGACTACCTACTCCTTGTTCAACATTGTTCTTGTCCCCTTCAGTTCACTGAAAGCAATTTCTCGGCTAAAGTGCTGAGCTGAGCACCTCAAAGTGATGGATTCTCCACGTGGACCATTTCACGGGCCAGCCATGTGCACTAACACGGATGAATTGTCAGAGCAACTGACAAAGATCATCTGGTAACTACCACATCGCAGCCTCCAGGTTTAGCTCATCCGAGCAGAGCAGTATTTCTGCTGAGAGCTAGTAATTTCTGTGGGTATCAAACTGAATGGATCCCTACCTTCCTTTCTGTTCTGAGTATTTGTTTTGCAGAAGAACGACACAGCCCCAGGATTCACCCTCTCTGGTTCAATGTGTAGTAGATCTTAGCACCACATCTCTAATACACTGAGAAAAGTCCAGGAAGAGCTACAGCTCTCTGTACCTGAAAATTGCATGGACAACCACACTCCTGCAGCTCAGTATTCCCCAGGCCTCTCCAAGCATCACACTGTGCAGTTCAGTTCCTGCAATGTCACTCAGAATGGCGATGTAAAAGAGGGCTTTTGAGTTCTGGAGAAGAAAACATTACCCAGAGACTCACCCTGAGCAAACTAGGTGACACCACAACACGCCTGTCAGTCCAACTGCACTGTGCAGGCAGAAGATGACTTCTCTGGAACCAAATTTCTGGCTCTTGGGTTCTGCTGATCGGGGCTTGCTGTGTCTCCTACACAGAGAGGAGATATAACTCGCCTTATTTGACTCTCTGGAGCCAGTTCATCCATCCGACAAGTTCCACAAACTCCAGTGAGACCCGTGCCCAGGACCAGGCACACTAATGGCCAAACGTTCTTCACCCTCATGACTTCATCAGGTGGGTCATTTGCACTTCCTCACAAGTGATACTTCTTTCCTACATACTTTGTGATCCAGCTTGGTAAGAGACTTTAGAGCAGAGATTTCTTGTCTGCTCATCAGAAAGCATGTCCCTTCCTGGGGCGCAAGGACTGAGCTTTTGCAGCAGCAATATGGAAACTGCACTGCAAGGACTGAATATTCTTTCCTGAGCTGAAGAAAGAAACATGCAGCCGTGTGACTCCTCAGATGTTTTGGGTGGTTTTTTTGCTTTCTTTTACAAGCAAAATAGATTTATCCAAAAACTTGTATCAAGCAGTTCTGTGCTCTCCCCAAGTGAACTCAGCAGCATCCATTTACCAACAGGGCTGGCCACGTTCCAGCAGGCTTTGTTGAGACTTCCCATAGTCCAGAGTTTAGCTCAATCCACCCTTCCCCAGCAGGGATCTCTTTCTGCACTAAATGCTCCTTGTTTCTTTTTTTTTCTCTCCCTCCCCTGGGCCTTGGCTCAGAACTGGAGCTCCCCAACCTCTGTGCTCCCTTTGTCTCTGTCTGAAAGGCTTTTCCTGTGTCGTGTCCTGCCAAACTCAGCAAAGGTCTTGCCCTCACTGGCAGCAGAAGTGCTGAAAGTGCAGACTGACCTGGGGGCAATATGGGAGGTTCCTTGCCCTGGGAGACTTGGGTGTCACTTGTACCCTCAGAGAATCACCAAATATTTTTTGACATGTCCCAGTTCCACAGAGCAACTGGTTTTTCTCCTGTAGAGTACTGATACCAAAAACACAATGCTTTCTGAAAGGGTTGAGAACTTATGGCTGGGCTATTTTAGCTGGTGCTGCATGGAGGCTTGCTAGGGGAGGGATGAATAAGTGTCCTAGACACTACTCATCCCTTGCTTTTATTTATTACTCTCAAGGGCTGGGTATGGTCCCATTTTTCTAGCTCTGACTTCCTCTTACACTTCCCCAGGGGGAACAGAACTGTTGTGAAGTGGCTTGGGTTGAGGAACTAATTCTCATGTAAAGGATTATTGTCTCAGACATCAAGCTTTAGAAAAGGACATTCTTCTGAGGGCAGGTTGCAGGGCTTTTACCAGCTATAGATTGCTTATCTGCTCTCTGTAGTCATATGATGGGCTGTCACATCCCTTCAAGCCAGTAAATCATCCTTGAAGGTTGAACCTTACTGTCCTGATGTTCTTTTGGACCCTGCTGTGGACATAGGATGTTTAGACTCACATCAGGAGGAAATTCCCAAGCTGACACAAAAAGCCAAAATGGTGGGGGTAGAGGGAATCACTGGGCAGGAAACAGGGCCCAGTGAGTGCTATTTGGAGTAAAAATTAATACATCCTCTGTACTGAGTGATGTGATCCCGGCAAGGGAGAACAAAGTTGGCATTGTAGTAATGGGGCCTCAGCAGCAGAAAAAGAATTGAAGCACAAAGTCAAGGGTCAGAACAACAGAGTTCAGCCCTGTTGGGCTCTAGGAACACAGATATTCATCCTTCATACTGAAAATTTAGCTAGAAATCTCCACTTCTTCTTGAATTCTTGGCATCTCACACATCTCATCTCAACCCACAGCGGTCAGGCAAAAGAGAAGGATGGAGTACTAAACTCTGAATATTTGTGGTGAACACAACAAAAATGAAAGTCCATGAGACCAGATGCTACAGCACTTTGACTTCTGAGAGAAGGCTTTTCCTATCTCATCAACATATATATCAGCTTGGAGTTTTCCAGTGTCTCAGTCCTGTTTACTAGTTTGGCATCATCCCACAGTTCTATGCTTTATCTCTGAATTCAGATGAGTCAGTGGCACATCAAGAGCTTGCCTTATTCCAAACTCCTCAACTCAATCTGGCAGAACCAGTTTTATTGCACTCTTTGAACACTTAAGGCTGGTGCCTTTCTACAAATGTCAGGTTCCTGCCTTCTCTTCCTCCAGCCTTCAGGTAGGCTGCTCTCTGCAAATCTGAGAGCACCATCTGAAGTGCCATCCTCCAGCTGGTGGAGAAAAGAAAAGCTGGGAAGCGAGAGGGAAGGGGAGAGGGAAGGGGAGAGGGAAGGGGAGAGGGAAGGGGAGAGGGAAGGGAAGGGAAGGGAAGGGAAGGGAAGGGAAGGGAAGGGAAAGGGGCTCTTTCCCCTTCCCATGTCAGTGCTATCACAGTGGCTGTTTGCTACATCCTGGAGTGAGGTCACAGTGCAGGGACAAATCCATACTTCCTGCCAAAAACTGGGTTTATCAGAGCGAACAAAGAGGTGATATTCTGAAAAGAGACTGAGCTGTGGGAAACAGCATTGTTTCATTGGACCAGAATGGAGCAGGAACAGCTGACATGCTTAAATAGCCATTCTTCAAAATAGTCATGGAGATTTCTGCATTGCCCCAATAATGCAAGTGTAGCAGGATCGTGCTGATGTTTAAGCTGGTTTTCTTCTCAAGTGCATGGGCATCAAACAGCCTCAAAACAAGTCACGAGTGTGTATACTCACATAACCTAACTTTTCTTTGTCGTGGGAGTACAGAAAAACCTCTTTTAGCTGCTCTCTATGTCCATGGAGATACTTTACAGTAGCTACGTATGCAGGCCATGTCTGTAAAATCCACACATGTAGTATACTGTATTTTCAGCCCAATGGTCAGAGATTTAGCAGACAAAACCATCTGTCAGTCTCCTCTATGCAGTGTTAAATAAAGGCTGTCACAGCTGCTTGAGTGCTGAGGAAGGACTAAAAGCTGCACGTCTGTACCTCTGTGCTTCTGAATGCACGTGCGTCCAGGCCATACAGCTACATTTTATTCCCTCAAAATATCCTCTTATCAACAAGCAGATGTATCCAACCCTTGGAGGTGCTGCATGTGCACATATGCATTTACACACATGGTCACACAGGCTGTTTCTATTAGCAGTAGCATTTAATAAAGAGTATAGAACTTATTAAGCCCTACGTAGTGTGATGAAGCAGACGGGGTATGCAGAGAATGGATTATCTCACTCACTGATATTATATAATCTGTTTAGACTGTGCCACTTTATGCTTATTTAAGGAATGAATGAGCACTTCACTCTGGGATGTGCCACCCCTGGCTTCTGACATCATCCCTTTAATCCACTGTAATGAATATACTGCTTTGCTTTTTAGCCATTCCCTCGCTATATCCAGTAAAAGTTCTTTACTCTCAGAGACCACATTTGTGAGTGTATTATTCCACAGTGAATTAAGTGATGGCTAACTATACCAGAGCAACAGAATGTTCTCTGCCTCCCTCAAGAAGAGACCTGGCATATAAGCAAAGTAAACTTCTCCTGCAGATAAGGTGAAGCAAGACAAGAATGGAACGTGTGTGTGGGCACACTCTGCTGTAAATGTACCACACTGCATTTGGTTACCCTTCTGTTCAGTGAATTGAACAGGCTGTTGAGAACACGCACAACCTTTCCATGAAATGTTTCTGGTCTTCTCTTCCTTCCTATAAATCAAAGTCTCCAAACTGAATTCCCTTCTTTGCAAAATGAGAGGCCAGTAGAGACAGCAATGTGCAAAAATAAGAGGATCTGTAGACGCACTGCTTTAAAGCAAACACTCTCTGGTAATCCAAACCATGTACCCCCACCAAAGGAAAATTTTGCCAAGAGGTTTGTGTAGGGGCAATTATCTTGCCTTATTTTCTTCCTTTGGGAGCAGTGGCTGACAGGAGCAATGTGCTCCTGCAGCAACACGTGTGGCTTACTCACTACTACCTTGACCTGTGCTGGTATTGTCTCACCTGGTTTGTCAGGGCAGATACATGCATGCCTGGGCTCTGTTCATACGGTGGCAAAACCAGTTTCCTCACCACCAAGCAGGAAGAAACACAGCAAGACTCTTCCCTAAGCCTTCTAGAGGAACAGAGTCTCCAGCATGCCCTGTCCTCTTTTCTGATCTGCTGCAGTAGAAGTGGAAACACTTTTTTTACCCCCTTTCTGCTAGCAGCTCGCCCAACAATGGGCAGAACATTAAGCATGATGCTTTTCCCTTGCTGGTACACAGCCAGCCACGATGGGTGTTGTGACTGTAGCTGTGGGCAGCTCCTTCTGGGCTGAGGGCCAGTGTGGCTGCAGCCAGGCATGGATGTGGTAGGGATGCAGGAAATCAGCCTCCACCCTCCCTGCAGTCCCCAGGAATGATTGTTCAGTATCCCAGTTCTGTTCCCTGACCTATGGGATCCTACATTCTCACATTCTTGCTGCTGTGTGCTGGGGAGCAGAGGCACAATTCAGCTCCACACAGCCCAGAAGATCCACACATTTACTTGAGGCTGCAATTAAGCCATGTCATCCATCCCCCCTGGTCCGAGGCATACAGCTCCCAAGTGCTCCAACATGCCAGGAATTCTGCAGATTAAATTGCTTGTCTTGCCCATACCAAGATCTTAACAGAGCACTCTGCAGTGCCTTGGAGAAGATAAAGAAGCAATTAGAAAGTTGCTGGCAGGTAAAAATCTCAGCCTTCCATACTGGCCATGATGCCTGCTTCCCCCTCTCCTTCCAAGTCTGAAACTGCTGGGCAAAAAGGGACAAATTCTGCCCTTAGTTCCTCTTCCTTCCCCCGCAGGAAAAGTTAGCATGGAATCTTGTTAGCACAGAGACGAATCTATTTACTTTTCTTTTTTTTTCCCACTTCCTTTCCTCCAGCCCCATTTCTAAAGCAAGCTTTACATTAACTACAGGAAGAGCTAACAACCTGCATGCGTGACGTCTGAAATTAGAATACAGCCCTGATGCAGAGGAGAACTGCAAGCAAACAAGCAAGGAAGCACTTTTGGTTCCAGGGAAACATTCTGTCCTGCCCCCAAAACTCATCCAAATTTGGACTGCAAGTCTATTTCTAGGGCTCTTTTCTTTATCCCGGATAACCAGACTTACAAAGTTAGCAGTAGCCTGGTTTTTTAAGCAAAGCCAGTGCTTAGGAAGCCAGAAAAACCCGTGGTTCCACTGGCCTTTCTGCTGCAAAAAACCAAATTAATACTGTGGCTGAAATTTCATAGTGTTATGAATGCCAGCTTTAAAGGGGCTGTCACCATGTCAGAAAAGCTTGGGACTCCAAAGGTCTTGTGCTTGATTTCCATTCCTCCCTCCCATCATCCCTGCTCTTCCACTGGCCCCGGAGAACAGAGCAGTTCAGGATGCTTAGAGTGCAGACTTCACAGGGTTAGCAGTTTCAGGTCGCTTTTAGGTGCAAGAATGAACATAAACTTATTCTGCAACAGCTACAGGAAATTGCTAGGCGGTGGGGAAACTGGCTCTGTCACCAGCCCCACGAATGTGCCGGGCACATGTGTTTGCCCTGACAAACTCTGTGAGACAGCAGGGACGCAGCCTGAGGACAGTATGGACACAGCCCAGGGACAGCTGCACCCAGACCCGAAGTCACTCTTGTAGCTCTGATTACAGGTCTCAGCCTTCACACTCTTTCTAACCTCAAAGAAAAAGAAAATAGCACACACATTTTCCATCCTGAGTTCATCTGTTACCCTGGTGAGCCCTAACACCAAACCACAAATCTTCGGCCTCCTTATAGTCACTCTTGTGGCTCGAACACAGTCTCTCAACTCACTGTTAGTACCCCCCGAATATGTCCCCTACAAATCAGAAAATACTGTTTAACCTGCAAAAGGGACTTGCAACATGCCCCAGTGTGGATTTAACTAACTCAGGAGTTGTAGAGGAACTTCCAGTGCCCCGATCTGTGGATTAGATGAGACAGTGCTTTACTCCTTATCCCGTGATTATAGGTCAGAGCTGAACTGTCCTACTGACACTGTAAAACTTCGCAAAAGCACCCAGATTAATAGAGGTGATGTCACTGATAACATTGATTTGATAGCAAAAAGCTCCCATCACGGGCTGTCTGGTGCAGGGGAGTGCAACCAGGGAAAGCTGCCAGCACACAGTCCAAGCTCCTCCAGGCAAAGGATTCTCCACCATGCTTCTCCCTGGCCAGCCTGGAGAGCAGCCTCGATGATGCCATTGAGACCAGAAAAAACCCAGCCTGACTCCAAGAGTCTGCACTGCCTTCCTGTCTCTGAGAGGCATAAGGAAATGAAGACAAATGGATGGTTTCCCTCACAGAGGCTGGGAGAGGTCCCCAGTGTGTGCAGCAGCAGCACGTTGCCCTCCTTTCTAGCCCTTCTCCCCTCCGAGCCCACTGCTGGAAGGCCATACTTCCCTACCTAAAAGGGATCACCAGAAATGCATGATTAATTAATCAGTGCTGAGGACATCACGTTACTGAAGGTGCTTTGTCATCACAAACATTAATTATTTCACAGGCTTTTGACTCAGATACACGGTGTGACCCTTCCACCCTCTCCCTAAGCTAGGGAAAATGAAACAGAGGCCTGTTGAAATGAAGCAAAGGGACTTTCCTTACCCGCACATTTGCTGAGTGCCAAAGTATTGGTAGCCCTCGGCCCCTGAACGCCCTGTTCTCCACTGGAGCTAGCAGGGAGCTTGGGTCCCTTTCAGATGAAGGCTCGACACCATTGTTTCCCATCACCTCCACAAAACTGGCCTGGTGGCACCTTTCCAGCTTCCCGAGTTCCAGCAGCGTTAAGTGACAACGGCCTAACTTGTCCCTAGAATGCACAGCTCGTTAGCTTTGCCGTAACGCACATTTCACCAGGAGCCTGCCTGGAGTCTGCATGAATGAGGCTACGCCAAATAATCGTTTCATTGAACTCTACGTGCTCGCTTGGCCACGCTGCAGCCCTTCGAGGACCAGGGTTGGAGCCCAGAGACACCACACGATGCCAAGACGACCAGCAAACACAATTAGCAAGACATGTGGCTCTCTCCGAGGAGGAATGGATGACTCTCCCACAGATAATTTCAATAGCACAGATAAGTCAGCATCAGCATCTCTCAGCCACATTAATTCCAAGACTAATTACCCTCTTCCACCACAGGGTTATTGCTCTTTTGTTTTTATTTCTTTTAGCAAGCTTTGTCATCCGGTTTCCAACCCTCTTACATTCTTTACTGCAGCTAGAAAACTAGCAACTAGCAAAACCCTCATCTTGGTGTTCTCAGTGGCTTTTGGCCATCCTGACAGCACAAGGCCTCTGGTTCCTTGTGGTGTTGCCCTCTGTAAGGCTCTGGGGGAACGTGGTCCAGACTCACAGCCAGAGCCTTGCGCTTTGCAAAACTTCTCCTGCAAAATCACTCAGGTTGAACATCTTTCTCCTTACCCTTATTCTCACAGCAACCAGAAGGACAGTCATGGAGAGAGAGGAATGTCAGAAGACTGGGAAAAGAGGTGATTTTTGTCTCTGCATAGCCACGCACATCCCAGCCAGCAGAAGGAGAACTGAGAGGAACAGAGGCCAGAAATGAATGCAGGCAGTTTCCAACTCACAAACTGATCTGTGAAACAACTAGAAACAATTCAATATTTCCAGGTGTTCATATGGGGCACATACAATTACAAAGCAAGGTGTGTTACAGGAGGGTTGTTCTGGTAACAAGGGCAATTGTCAAATTATGAAATAACAAAATTTCCCTTGTCCACGTGCTACACCGAGAAACTTATGAGCTCGAGCTCCCACGAGCAGCCTGAGAGACTGTGTTTCAGAGTTTAATATCAACCACTGCAAACTCACAGCTTCTAAGTCTGAGGAGTTTTATCTTGGGGAAAAAAAAAAACCCAAACCATAATTAGAAAAATCCTTTTCTGATTTGGAGAGTCGGGATGGATCAGTGCCCTTTGGGATACCCTGCTTACGCAGTTCACAATTCAAAGTTACTAAAGAAACTGCTTGCCAAAAAATTGGCATGAAATACCATTGATGAAGCCAAGCCAGAGATCTCAAGCCAGTTGTCACCCAGTCAGTTCTCTCATACCGGGGGACTTTCCCTGACTACATGTTGAATAAAATACCTTCACATCTGCCCACAGTAATGCAGGGTGAAGGACTGCAGCTTTTTCCTAAGTACTTCAGGGTGCACATGGCAGTTTTGATGACAGGAAAACCTCAGATTAAGGGACGTCCGCTTCCATATTCTTCTCCGATCCCACCTATGGAGGGAAAAACCCTGTGCCCTGCGAGGGTCCTGCTGTGATCTGCTGTGAATGTGACTCATCTGCTGCAAGAACAGCTGAAATGTAACGCATCCGCGGTTGCAAAGGAGGCCCCTTGGGGTGAAGCTGTCACAACTACAGTCTCGGCATGTCACACCAGGCACAAGCTGCCATAAAGACACATGTAGGGGGAGAAGCCAACCTACTAGACGAGGCATGAACCCCACCACAAACCATGGTAAAGGCCAGGTTTCATCCCGTCTTACTGACTCGGGGTCACTTTAAAGGGATGCTGGGAGCCAAGGGAGGAAAGGAAGCATCCGGAAAGCATCACGCTGATATATAGATATGTAGGGGCTGGGTGGACAGGATGGAGTGCTGCAACTGGGAGAGCATCTCACGGCTGGTGCTGCGAGAGGAAGTAACTACATGGTGACATCTTTGCTGTGACTTCTCCCTTCACGTACTTTCACTTCAGAAGCTCAACGATAAAGAGATAAGAAATCGAATAAATAGATAAAGACCAGTATTATGATTGATACGGATTATATCGTGCTGCTTTTGTGATACTATCTTCTCTCTCGTGCAACCAAAGCAGCAAGTGATGGCAACGGTACTCATTAGTCTCTGATTCAAACAGAAGCTCTCCGTGTAGGCGTATCTTCATGCAATTGCAGTCGGTATCAGGGATATTGCTTACATAAGAAGCCTTGTGTAACAAAAACCAATTTGAAATCAATGCGTGTGCTCTTTTTGTTAAACTGAGTTAAACAGATAAAGATTCCTTATATAGCCATTCTGGGTGCAATTTAAATTTGCTTTTAAGTACCTTCAGCTAATAAGTTTGGCTTACCTCAAACTGCAGTGTCAATTGACACAAATCACACAGAAGCCACTACATTTTTCTTTCTGCAGAGGCCTTTGCTAACACACATTCACACAGCACGGATGCATTAAAGCAGGTTTTTCTAGCTTTAAACCTGTCTAATCAGACTTTGCAAGATCAGTTTGATTAGGGGTTTTAATTCTTCCCATTCTATTTGAAACACCCTAGTGCCAGTTAGAAAATATTTTCTAAATGTCCTTGTTTTTTCCACTTTCTTTTCCTCTGGCAAATGACTTATTTTTTTCTCGCATCCTTCATGGAGCTCAAATTACATGTCTGCATTTTTCTCTGCAATAACGTGCAGACAGTGCCGCACGCTGCTAGAACAAACATCTCTGCCCGTGTCCCTGGGTCACTGCCTGATGAGGATGATGCTCCAGGGAGTCCTGTGGCACAGCCAGCCAAGGGGCTGCAAGGCATCGGGGAGGTGACACCCCTCAGATCTGGGCACATACACGCTCTCATGTGGCTTGTCCCTCAATCGTGGGTCTCCCTTTCCTGCTAAGCAGCATGGAGGTCCCTCGGTGGCCTGGGGCTTGGCTGTCTATGGAGGGATGCTGTTTGCTCTCTGCTCCCTGAGGCTGTGGGAGCTGCAAGGGCTCCTCCTGAGAAGATTCCATCCCATCAGAGCACGGCACCTCCTAGCTCACGCCAACGACACACAGCCCGCTCTGCAGTGGGTAACCCTGACCTCACACCAAGCCTGATTAGTAAGGTCAGTTAATAGCACACCAACTACAATAGCAGTGTTAGTTAAGGAAATAACCGCTTATTTCCCTCCCTTGTGGGAATTACCACAGAGGCATTTGGGGTTTTCTGTGACCCATGGAGTGCTACAGCCAGGTCCAATCTCAGCAATTTGTTCCTGCTCTTCCTCTGTCCTCCTGATTTTTCCTAGAGTGCATTCACACCCGGAATGAGTAATGATGTCCCTGTGCATCCCTTACAAGAAAGCCAGTCTTCCCTGAGTGAGGAAGAAATAAAGGTAGGGGGGAAACTTTAGGAGCTGGCACCGTGCCCAAGGACTTCCATTTTACAAGAATGAGCCAAATTTTCATATCTAGCCCTCTTGCTTAACAGCTCTGCATCGGTAAGGGCAGAAACAGGTTCTTCTTTGCATCCCTCCAGACCACTGGCTGCCGTGACCGAGTGGAACAAGTCAGACACACGTTCCTAGATTTCCCAGACTCCTGCTAGTGAAAGAGAGGGCTCTGTACAGCAGGGAGATGAAAGCAGCATCTATTGGGGTTACATTCAAATGTGCTAGAACAGGTCTTTCAAGGTAATTATATTTGTTTACTGGAATTGAATATACATGTCTCTACAAGATGCCTTACAGAAATAAGGCTTATCTACTAATCTAAAGAGCTGTACACATTTAAGTAGCAAATACTTTATTCTTAAAGTTTTCTTTGTAGCAACTGGTCCCTAGAAAATAGGAAGCAATGATGGATTGACTGCATATCGAGTATTGATTTGGAGTGGTTTGACATGTAATTGGATTCGATTGCTAAAGCAGACTAGTTTGGAAGCCTTATTATGGGATGCTTAATACAGTGTTTATGCCTGTGGAATAATTTTCTTTTTATTTTTTTTTTTCCTCTGTGTGTGTGTGTAACAAACAGAAACCACTTTGATTATCTGGAAGGTTCACTGTTGAGGGGAATAAGCCAATTGTAAAACATAGCCCAGCCCTGCACTGGGAAGTGCAAAGGGGCTCTGTGCACCAGTGGGTGCCAGCAGGAAAGGGAGGGCGATTCCTACCCACGGGACTGCCATAGGAAACCTGGGGTAAATTTTTGCCCCTTCCACAGAGATTTCCTATGGGAAGGTACTTTACCTATTGCTGTCTCAGTTGCTGTTCAGAAAGTGCATTATATGCTACCTTCTCTCACCTCATTTTTATCTATATTTTTCTATATAGTTTAGCTGGTATGATATTTACTTTTTTTACTTTAGGAACATGTTATCAAGAATCTCTGCCGTGCACTGTGGAGGAAGTCCTATCCCTTACAGGCATCTAAGGATTCTCTTCCATTACAAACAAATAATTGTAACAGAGGAACTAATTACAGAGTTGGGAGGAAGAAAAGTATAAAAGGAGGCTAAAACCTGTACCATTTGAGAAAGTCTGGAGAATTCTATTTTGCCTTTTTTTTTTTTCCACGGGCCTGTAAATGTCAGCATTTTCTCACTGTTTGACATGTTCATAATTTACATATTTCCCTGCTACATGTATTTCAGCTGTCCTGAAATACACAAGTTTATTTCTCTAGTCCAATCTCTTGTTCTCCCTGTAACAGGCAGACTGTGTCTGGCCATTTGGGAAATAGTTCATAATTCCATGCTTAAATAACTGGCTTTTGATAAAGGTCCAACACAGTGCTCTGAGGGCTGTTTTGTTTTTACTGATGGAGCAGACAGAGCAGAATGATGTTGCCTGCATACTAAGAAACTTGGCCCAAAGCCCACACACACCAAAGGCAAAATAAATAAATAAACATATCAATCAATCTTGACGTCACCAGGAAAAGGGTCACTGCCATGTGGAACGAGACATCTGGACAGTGAAGTCACTGCTCTGGAAGGATGCCACTGAACAGTTCACATGCTTTGTAGCACAATAGGATAAAATGACAGTCAAAAAAAAAAAAAAAGAAAAGAAAAAGGCGGGGCAGATAAATTCTAATTGATGCTAAGTGAGCAGAGGTTTAAAGAAGGAGGCTCATAACTCCTGCAGACCTGTCCATGCACCTAACTTTTTCCTGATGAAGAGGTCCCATGATTCCAATCCCAGCCAGGCACACAAATCAGACCAGCCTGTCATCTCACATGACACTGCCCATTGCACTTTCGGAACCAGCTTTGGAACAAGAAAGAGCAGGATCTAACCACGCAACTAAAATGTGTGGAGGAGGACCCTTTCCACAGCCCTACATATTCCCATATGCAGGGATAAAGAGGATCCACTTGCCCAGGTATTTGTGTTACCAACAGCCATATACAACCACCCACACACATACACAAAATGACAACTGGTCAGAGTAGCCAACAGCAACAGACCTTTCACAGGGATCTTACATGCCAAGAAATTACTTTAAAATGCACTTAAAGGAAAATGCAAACTGTTCCACTTCATAAACAAAAAGGTTTTTAGCAAAAGCAACAAGAAATGTCCACAGGGATGGAGAAACCCCCTGACAACTCTTTCCGTTGCACACACAACCAACCAACTTGCTTCTGCAGGCTATTGTCTGTCTTTCCCTCTGTCCCCATCCAGGCACAGCATTGCAACCAGGGGGTTGTTAGCTATGGAAGCTCCGATCTTCCCTTTATAGCACCAGGAGATCCTTGCCCAGCCCGACCCCTAGCCAGGATGCTCCTGGCACAATGGAGCATCTGTACCCACAATGTGGAGGCTCCTCTCTGGCCCTGGTCATTTTTGAAACGGCCTGATTTAAATGCAGCACGGCCAAGACGGAGTCTTTTGTTGTCATAGCCCAGATTCCTTCAAGACCGCTAAAAAAATCCACCCTCCTAGAGATGGGAATGTGACTGCATGGAAAATGACTGTATTTCTTAGCGCTGGCTCTTTGGGTGGGTTAAATCAGCCTCGTCCAGCGGGTCCCCAGAGGGTGATGCCAGTTCACCCCGTTCCGAATGGGACCCGGCGCTGTCTGCCGGGCGCTACAATTAGCCATTTTTCATCCTCAAAACGTCCGGACCCAGCGGGGGCAATGAGGCGAAGAGGGGCAAGTTGCCCAGGAGGGGCAGGTTGCCCCAGCCGGGCAACGCCTGCAGGCCGGCGGCTTGCCCAGCCCCGGGCGGGGCTCGCTGGGCCGCCAGCCCCGGCCCGGGGGTAGCCTGGGCCGGTTCCCCGCTTCGCACCGCAGCCCGGCGGAATGCCCCCCGCCCTGCCCCGTCCCCCGGCTTACTGCAGCCCCCCGCCGCCTAAAGCGATTAGCGGAGCTCGGCGGTGGGTCCCCC
>VXBJ01007608.1:81975-145462 GCA_013400055.1 Nycticryphes semicollaris
GGTTAGGCCGCTCCGGTCAGGCTTGGAAACGTGGTTCCCTTGCCGATTCCGTTTTGAGGTGGGGATGGGTTCTCAGGGGATGCTCAGGGAATCGGATACAGGTTTAGGTTGGAAGGGACCTTAAAGATCATGTCACTGGCCCAGGTTGCCCAGAGAAGCTGTGGTTGCCTTGTCCCTGGAGGGGTTCAAGGCCAGGTTGGATGGGGCGTTGAGTGAGCTGGTCTGGTGGGAGGTGTCCCACTAGGAGTTGGAACGTGATGGTCTTAAAAGTCCCTTCTGACCCAAACCATTCTACGGTCTAGTTCCAACACGCCTGCTGTGGGCAGGGACACCTCCCACTAGAGTAGGTTGCTCTGGGCCACCCTGTTTCTGTGACGCTGGCCACCACCTCATACACCACCTTTGCAGGAGGGGATTCTGCCCCCCTACTCCACTCTGGTGTGAGACCCCCTGCAGTGAAATATTTATTGATAGAAAACAGTGATTTAACAAAATTTGATAGTAAATGTGTCAGTGTTCTATGAGATTAATGGCAAGGGACACTTGGTTATTTACTGCAGAGAGGACAGGGTAAGACAGAACTGTCAGGGAGACCCTCCCGTTGAGTCACGAGGTTCAGAAAGGACCCCCTTGCTTTCTAAACTCCTTCTCAGAGAGGAGTCTAGGTGCGGCTGGATCCAATCCTAGTCCCAGACTTGGTCAACGGTTTATGTCTAAAGGATTAGATACGTGCAATCAACCCTTTATATCACTTATCTCAAAGTTACCACTTACCAAGGATCTGCTGCGGCAAGGAAGCTCTTGACCTCAAGGAGTAACCTTGAGTGGGTGTCCCTGCTCAAGAGGAGATGCTGTCGTGCAGTCGCTGACACGAAGGAGAGCTCAATGGGCACTGGGCTGTACCCTATTTATAGATAAGATGACAGTATTTATAGAGTAAGATGACCCATAGTCATATTTTTATAGCAGCAAGACATCTAGGTCCCCATTCCAGACAACCTTTGGTTTTGTTGCCATCCATCCCCTGAAGTCCAGGTACGACCCATCACAACTCCTGCCGAAAGTTCAGCAGGAGTTCCTGCCCTCCTTCAGCAGGAGCCGGGGAAGGGAGGGAACAGGGAGAGGACACCACCACAGATGCAGAGTGCCATTCCATACCGGCAGTGTGTGTCAACAGGATTGGCATCAATCCTGTTACTACTTAATCTAGTTTTTAATTTTCTGTCCGCGGTGGATTTGCTGCTGCCATCAGCCATGCAGTAAATCTGCAGGAACTCCCCTGCAGCCAAAGAATCACCCAAGGAAGGCAGACATCTGGGCTTGTGGGTCCAGCTGAACACATCAGGTTTGCTGCGGGACACGGCAGTGTAATGTGGAATGGATAAACGAGACTAATTGCAATGGCCTTCGTTCTGACCCTCCACCCAACCCGCACCACAGACAGAACAGCATAAACCACATCATTCACTGTGAGTTTTATATGAATTTAAGACTGGGAGATGGGCCTGAAGTGTGAATATGCACATTTTACTAAAATGCACCCTGTGTAATATGGACCTAAACTAAAACCAAGACTCAGATGAACACCAGGGCCAAGGGCATCTGAACCCATGACAAAATGTCAGGTTAAGGCCTTACCTCAGCCACGGACAGAAGGGTGATGAAATGAGATGAAATAAGATGTTCTGTGCCATTTCCGTACACAGACTGCAGCCAGGATTCACCTCTCAGCCAGGCTCCCATTTCCATCTCAGTTCCCAGACCTGCTTGAGTTGTCAGCCACAGGCAGGAGGATATTTCCGGGAGCAGGAGTCTGACTTATTTAACACGATTATCAGAGTCTGGGCAGTTCTGAGGAGTGCAGGACAGGAATTAGCCCAGCAGATCACCACCGTCCAGGAGAAGGGGCAAGGTGACCTCTTGTGGCCTCTGTTTTATGTGGTTTCATCAAGGTCAAATCCATACAGCTGTTATTTTCTTTGGTTCTGCCAGCACAGATGAAAGCACGTGGCTGTTCTGCCTGCGTGTGTATGCACATGCTCAGGGATTAGCAATTACCATCCTCTTTAAAGCCGAGATTCATCAGTTTCATTGTAATGGAGTCTGGATGCCATTGTGTGAGTTGAAAGCTGGTTGGATTTTTCCATTCAGAGCAGATCTCAGATTTGTCTGAGGGGGCCGGGGATTTTTCTCTTGCTCTCCCTGCTTTCCTAATGAGTCGGGCAATTGTTTATACTGGTTTTAGGCTACCGATTGTACAGATACTGCAGTATTTTAGAAGGATGAATAAAGATTTTAAAATGCAGAACACAGTCAGGAAGAACATCTGCAGCCTTTATTAGCACTATCTTAGCCTATTTTTGTCGCTGTAGCTGTTGTTTACCCTTGGCAAGCGGTACCCTGCACACATCTTCTGATATGTGGGATGAATCCAGGTTCACCCCAAACGCCTGTGCTGGTTTTGTGGGGATTTTGCCATGGCTGTTGGCAAAGCAGTTTCACAAGGGGTAGGTTTGCTGCAGATTGAGAACATCAGAGCCTTCCAGTCAACAATCCCAAGCCAACAAGCAGCCCCAAGGCAGGAATGGAGTGACGGGCCATCACCACTCCAAGTGTCGTGCCCTGGGCCTCACCCTCTGAACTTCTGGCCCCATTGAATATTTCAGGTGGGAAGGGACCTTCAAAGGTCATCTCGTCCAACCCCATGCCACGGGAAGGGACATCTTCAACTCAGGTTCAACCTCCATCTTCAATATCAGGTTGCTCTGAGGCCCATCCAGCCTGGCCTGGATTGTTTCCAGGGATGGGGCATCCACCACTTCTGTGGACAACCTGCACCGGTGTCTCACCACCCTCAGCGTAAAACATTTCTTCCTTACCATCTAGTCTAAATCTCCCCTCTTTTAAAGTCATCACCCCTTGTCCTTTAGCAACAGGCCTGGCTAAAAAGTCTGTCATCATCTTTCACATAAGCCACCTCGAAATATTGTATTCTTTTTCAGTGGGAGTTACATTCCTGTTCTAGCACTTTAATTATTTTACATGCTCATCTGACTGAGGGGGCAACTGAAGCCCTAGGAATAGCCCAATGGATCTGTTCCCGTTAGAACCCGAGGAAAAGCCACCCAAACAACAAGTCCAGCTCAGGTGGTTTCTTGTGGCAAAAGCTGAGGTGAAGCCACTTGCCAGGAGACGGCTGCCTGCAGTTCAACTCAAGAGATGAAAGGCGGAGAGACAATAAAACCCGGGATTCGAGAGGGGCCTGTTCCCTCACCACCACAGGCCAGGCCACCTCCGGTCTGTCACTCCAAGGAAAGTGAAAACCACAGGGAAGGGAGGCACAGAGCCCCTCTCCCGGGCCAAACCGGCGGCCTGCACCGGGGCAGAGCCGCCGCCTCCCAGCTGAAGCGCTGCCCTTCGCCTCCCCCACGGCCCCAGGCCTGCCCTGGGACCTGAAGCGAGCGAAGCCAGGCCCCAGATCCACCGCCCCGACACAGTCACACCAACCCCGCAGCGGGCCCGGGCCCGGGCCCAAGCAGAGCGACGGCGGCGGCGGAAGCGGGCGGCGGTGGGCGGGCCGCCGGCGGGAAGGGGCGGGAAGGCTGCGCGCCCGTACACCGGGGCCTCTTTCCCTCTACCGTAGGGCCCTAGGCAGCAAAAATGGTTTCTCCCCCAACTCGATACCTAGTGTTCTTTCAGTATTTTGGCACTAAATATAGGTAGGTGCCTCTGCTGCCTCACCCAGGCGCGGTGGAAGTAAACCAGCGCCTACTGCGGGCCTGAGGGGTGGGGTCGGCCATTGGGGAGCGACGAGGAGAAGGTTGGGGACAGGGTGGGTGGTTTTGGTGAGGGGTACATCCCTTGCTGAGTAGGTGAGAGCAGGCAGGGAGCTGGGCTCTGCTGCTGGGTGCGTTAGGAAGGGGACGGTTTGGGCAGGAAGTGCATAAAATGGCAATGAGAAAAAAAAAAAAACCAAAGGACAGAGAAGGCGGCAAAGTTGAGGTCTCAGACTGTGGGGGGGGGAGGCGAGTTCCTGGGTTTCCTGCAGTGGTGGTGGTGGTTTTCTGGGCAGTTGCTGGTTGGGAAACGTGAGCTGCCCGAGAGATGCAGGTGGAAAGGTCTGTGGGCTGAGTCCTGCAAGAAGGCAGCTGAAGTTGGGTTTCCCCAGGCCGTAAAACATCCCACATAGGTAGCTGTGTTTGTTTACATTTTTAAAAAAACCCAAGTGTGTGGGAGAACTTGTGCAGCTTCAGCTCATGGAGCTGAGCCTATCTTCATGAGGTTTTTACAGAATAATGCCATTGTATGCCGAAACCCACACTTCTTTTGCAGTGTGTGGGCTGTGTCACTGTGGGTACTGACCTAAATTGCTCTGAGTAGTTACAGGTAGGGAGGGTTTAGCCTTGGGACATATCTCTCTGCACTTCAAGAGCTTTTGTGAATGGCTGTAGTAAAGAAGGAAGCTCTTCACAAACCGTTTTTATTGTCTTCTAGCCCCTTGATGACTTCCATACGGCCTGCAGGAAATAGACCTGCAACTGGCAACTAACTCCTGGCCCTGGAATAGTTTTATCTGCAAATTCTTTTCTAGTGTAATTTGTCTGCCTTACCTTCCCAACATGTCACCCTCCACCTGAGGGGGCTAGTCCAGACAGTAACATTTGAAGGATGATTTTTATTTCCAGCCTCCTTTCTTGCAAATAACCACTGCATCTCTTTTCCTGTCCATTCATCAAAGTGTTTGATCCCTGCAAGTTCTGTAAAAAGATCCAGATCACTCAATAGCAAACAGTTATGACTGTCCCCCAGTAACTTTTGGGTGTGCTGGTGGACTCTGTGTCAAGTACTTGGATCAATAACTATTGTATTTATTTTGCTCTGCAGTGGGGTTATGGAGACTTCGAATGACCAGTCAGTAGTTGGAGTCCAGAATTATTTGCAGGTAGGTACTTGCAAATCATATTGTTATTAAAATGAAACACGCTGGGTCATATTGTTGAACTACAGATAGTATCAAAGATAAATACTGGTTTTAGATTGACACCAAATAAGACACATATTGTTAAACACTATAATATTCAAAATGATGGCAGTATCCAGGTGGGAGAAATAGGTCAGGGTGGAGTCAGAGACATTAAGATCCTGATCCTGAAAAAGATTTGAACCATTAAATGAGACTTGAAATTGTGGTCTGAGTCCAGAGCAATGATTCTGTGAGTCCCAACTCAGCTCTGGCCTGCTGGGTGTACTTAAGCATAGGAGCTTCATTGACTTTTATGGTTTTGCCTCCACTTTTTCTTAGAACTGCCTCAGTTCTGAGCAGGCTTAGTTCATCTAATTCATGTCTAAGTCCTTTATGGATTTAGAAACTAGATGCTGCATCCTCTCAGGAGAGAGGATGTCTCTGATAGACTTTTTCAGACATGGAACAAAGCACAGCAGGATATCCATTGTTCCAAAGGAAAAAAAAAATGCTTAATTTCCATTCTTCTGGAGTTCTAATATAGTGGTGAAAAAAGGTATGATCTTGTCATCAGTGTTGTTCCAGCACTGCTCCATGGGATTTCTCAGAATTGTAAGAATGGCTTTCAGGACCAAAGTGCTGATTGGGTTTGGAGTGAGTGTGCAACAGGAGTGCAAAAGACCCACTGCTGCACTAGCAAGTAGTAGGGGAAATGCTTGGCACACCAATATGTTTCTGTAACATAATGGTACTTTAATTACAAGCTGGTGTTGAGCTGCAATATTTGAGCAGTGCTGGTGAGCCCCCTGTTCCTGTGCAGGGCCTGAATCAGAAGGAAGCTGCATTATTTTTCTCTCTTGTCTTAGAAGCGTCGTGTAGTTTGCAATGAAGTCTGTGCCCATTTAGAAGGTAAAAGATGGTTGAAGAGGTTGAAACTGATTGCTTTAGGTCATATCGAGCCTTTTTGTTACTTGATTTGGTTGGGTCAGGCTGTCTAACCCAAGGTCACAAGCTGTAGCCGTTTGATGCACAAGCTGGTGCATCCACTGTGCTTGTTGGTGATAGTCTGTGCTCTGCATTAGCTACAGCCCCGGTGTTGTGCAGGAGCAGAAGTGCTGAAAAGCTCACCTGGGAGCAGATTTATTGTCCCACCCAGCCCCTCAGCGACTGTGGCCAAGATATTTCCATGCTATGCCTTGGTTTACTGGGTAAGGGTGAGAGTTCTTGCATGCCCTTGCTAAGCGGTCTGCAGAAAGAAAGTGTGATGAATTATGGTTTGAATAAGAGCTCTCAGGGTGTATTTGTATGGCTTCTTGCCTGAGACCATTGTGGAGAAAGTATAAATATTGTGCAAATCTTGAAAGAAGAGCCCCAAAGGACTTTCTATCTCATTTATCTAATCTTCTGAACCATCCAGTGTCTCAGCCCCAGGCGCCGGACTTTGGGTGAGCCCAGCAGTTGTTTTGCATTATTTGAGTAACTTTGTTTTAATAGGCAAATGGGTAGGATGGGTGATTAAAGGAGAAAAGAAGGAGAAGAAAAAAAGAAAAAGATAAACTTATTTGGTGTTGTCTTTTCACAGTATCAGCACTTCGCAGGCCAGTTCTGGGATATGTTCTTTGCTTTCATGTGGTGGTATTGATGCTGGGCACTGCTGAGCAGGGCTGTGTCTATTAGAACCACATGGGAAGTCTTAAAGCGACTTTAATAGAAAACTTCTGGGGCCTGTAGGAATTTATCTTCGTCCATTTCTGTGCAGCCTTGAACTTCATAACTTTCCGAAGCCAGGAAGGCAACTGAAGGGAAGGGCAAAATTAAATCTGTAATGAGATCCTTATTGTATTCTAAGTATGTTCAGACATTTGTTTGCAGTTACAGACCAGCAAAGAACCTGTGAGGTGCAGACCTTGTGTTTCAACAACTGTGTGAGCAGCCATCTGTGTGATAACAGAAAATCGCTGCCCTGGGTCTCAGCAGCCACCCTGAGCTTTTCTAGTCCTCAGTACTGCTATGTAACAGAGCCCCTGGAAGAAATGGAGACCTGTTTTAGTTTGGGGACATATATTTGAAGGAGCTTTTAAAATATATTTGAGGGGGGTGAGCTTTGCAGGCAACACTTGCTTTCTTTCCTGGAGATGATGTGTTTGTCTTGAAGAGCTTGGAAGCCCAGCTTCCTAGTGGTAGGTCCAAACCAAAATTCCAGACCTTGCTTCCACAGACTGGGAAGTTTGAATGCTGTGACTTGGCTTCCTTTGGTTCCTTGTGGAAACTTAGAAAATGCACCACTTCATGCTCGAGTCTCAATTCTTAAAAATGTTCCTACTACTCCAAAGGAAGCTCTCCTGTGTAGCACCTTTTGCTAAAGTGAGTAGCTGTTGCTTGTGCTAAGGGGCAACGTCTGCGATGCCTGTGAGGATCTACAGAATTAAGTTCCCTTTCACGTCTGGTTTGAACCATCCCCTGATTGGGCTGTTTCCCATTGTGCTGGTAAACACTGCCCAAAACTTATCTTCCCCACACGAAGCTCTGCTTTGGCCAGCATCTTTGTGCTAAGGCCAGATATTATTCCTCATGAAAGGAAAAGGGGGGAGTAGGAGAGGAGAGAAAGAGGACATACACAAACTCCTTCCTATGTGAGGCAGCTTTGGGACAACCTCCTGCCCCTAAATCCCCCTCAAAAAAAAAGAAAAAAAAAAATGGAAGTGAGAAAGGAAAATGGACTGAGAGAACTGTCATCTTCAACCCCTGGGTGAATAATCATTTCAGTGGCATAGGAAATTGCTTTGGAAACCCTTTCTTCTAGCAGAAGCTACTTTCTCAGCTTTTTTTTTTGTCCCAGTTTTCACTTCAGCTTTTGTCTATTCCTCTAAAAATGAGTTAGATTTTTAATTGGTTTCAGTTGGCGTTGTACCCATTGAGTCGGGGAGGCTGTGATCACTTCCGACCTGAAACTTGCATGTTGTTATTTATTAGAACACAGCAACTTACAAATCAAGCAGCATCCTGGGTGACACAGTGCAATCCCTGGTGTCTGTGCAACTAACGCCATAATGCCTGGGGAAACCAGTAAGATACGCAGTTGCTGTGAAACAGAAATAGACACTTGTTTTCCCCAAACATTCCTAATGCCCACTTTCTCTTCAACACACCCATCCACTGTTATTTCACAGGTTCCTTTTGTGGTTCCTACATGCTCTGTAGACATAGATGACTGACCATCTGGAGGATTTTTTTATTTAGACTTCAGGGAGAGTAGTGGATGAAGTTTTGCTTTCCCGACATAGGTGATGTACATTAAAGGGCTTGTCCTGCATCTTGCCTCTCCAGCATTTGTACAGGGTGAGGAGAGAACAGAGCTGCAAGTAATAATAGCAATCTGGAATGTGGATCCGTATCATTCTGGCAGGCAACGGTGGAAATTTCAGCGTGATTTAAAATATGGAAGCGCTTAGTGAATGAAATCTGTTAGTAGAACAGACCTACTAAATGCAAGTAATACTTTCGCCGGCGTGATGGGTATGCAGGGTGTTAGAGGCATAAACTGACACCCTGGGATGCTTATTGCTGCTCCAGAAATATGATCGTCTGGAATGACAATGACTGGGGAAATAAAGACTAAATGAAAATGTCCGAGGTCTGGCTCAAGGAAAGGCCTCCAGCAGGTGTCAAGCCAAGATATTGGTGTTTGTAACACCTGCTAAAGAGACGGCTGTTTGCACGCTCTGTGACTTAAAGAAGTGAGCAGAGACCTGTGAGCTCTGACCACAACCCAGCTTCTTCTTCATCCCTCTATCTTCTCCATTGCTTTTTAGCTGGGTGCCGATAGGTTAAGTTACTTCTGCCTCAGTTTCCCCCTTAGGAATCCATAGGTGATAACCAACAGGGCAGGGATCTGGATTAATAGCAGTAAAGCCTTTTGAGTTCCTCAGATGAAAGGCCTGCTTGTTTTAGGGCTTTTGGTTCTTTTCTGTTTTGAAAGGGCAGGAAAAACTGGTTGCTATCCAAGCAATTACTAAACATAAATAATGCATCTTTTTTAACAGATTAAAGTATATAGGAACCAGAAGAGGAAACTGTCAGCTGCGTGTAGGCTCAAAGGATCCTGGATGGAACAGATATGAGACATTTGCATAGGTGAAGTGATTGTTTCTGAATTGCTTGCAAAGAAGTTCAGCAGTTCAGAAATTCTCTCTTTCAGGAGATTAATTGGGATGGGACTTAAATAAAATAGTAAAAATTAAACTGGAGGCAGCAGCTGGCAGTGTATTTTCAACTGCGTCCCTGTTAGGCCAGAGGGAGAATCCACAAACAAAGCTTTCGGCTTTCACAAACTGAGATTTGTTGTTGATGGTGGTCACATTCCTCCTTGGGTGCCCAGCACATATATCCTTCAGTCATCCCTCCAGAGAGCTGGGTCTGGGAGAAAATTAAATTGTGCTGGAAGAGGGCAGCTGTGAAAATACCATTTGTTGAACATGTCATTCAGTCCTGTGCCTTTGTGGATTCATTGGCTGACCTGAACAGGGGAAACAACCAAATTTGCCTTGGAGCCTGTGGTCCTCTCTTTCTTCCTCTCCTGTCTGCTCTCCAACAGGGCTCAACTCCTGCTGGAGGCGGAGAAGAGATCCAAACACAGTTCATATTAGCCAGCTTTGTTCAGCTGCAGTGATTGAAATGGGATGCAGTGTTGGATCCAAACGAGTGCTGCATCCAAACTTCTCCAAGCCCAGAACATGAAAGGAGGACGTTTTCCATGTCCTCTCCCTCTGCCCCCACCCAACTGTGTTCCCACTGGCTGGTTTTTGCCTGATGAGAAAGGAGGGGGAGAAGGAGGGTGGAGGAAGGGAGGAGCCTGCAAAACCCAAACATATCTTTGCAGAAACTTTGCTCTTAAAATGCAGCTTCTGCTTTGAGACAAATTGCTGAGGCACAAGCCAAGGTCTACTACAGAAACCTATTTAATTTCTGTCTGCTTCCCTCTATGGAAGAGTGATAAATAAAGATTTTCATTGTTAATTGTAACCACATGTGAACTCCAAATAGAAGGATTAGGAAGGGGAAAAAACTAAGGTAGTTTTTGTTCTGTTTCCCAGGCTTTCCCCTGCAGCTTGGTTACATTTTTTTCCTTGCCTCTCTATGCATTTTAACGGTATGTCTCTGAGAGCCCAGAGTCCTGTCTGCTCAACTAGTAGGAGTCTGGAAGGTATTTGTGACTCAGCAGCTCAAACTTTATTGACTCTTGGTAGCAAATTAAAATCTAATAAAGACCACTGCTGGGCTCACTACTTGGGAGATGGGAGAGAGAAGGACATTTCTAGTTGTTGATCTGGTTTTCTGCCTTTTCTTTGTTGTTTTTCAGTCTTTCGGATCTGCTTCACTCATTCCCTGTAACAAATTATATTGGATTTTGTGTTTAAGGGCTTGTCCTTAAACAGAAAAAAAAAAAAAAAGAAGTTGTATTTTGCAGTGCTCCAGCAGCCTACTTTAACACCTTACTGTAGGTAAGGCCTGCTGTGCTTTTAACACTGCATTAGAAACCCTGGGCTTGAGATGGTTCCCACCAGTGTTTGTCCTTTACCAAAACCCACTCTGGCTTTGCTAAACTCAGGCCAGTCTAGACAGACTCTTAAATATATAGCATCTAATCAACCACCTTAGCATCTGCTTTGCTCCCTTTCTTTTGTGTGTGCATCTTGATTAAAAGACACCACACTAATGATTCATTTAGAGAGTTTTATTTACTTTCCCAGCAGGAACCTCTAGTAATTCACCCAGTTGTTTCTCCAGCCCTTTGTTAGTGGGCAGAATGGAAAGGCAGAAACAGGGTGGGGATAAAAGCCAGCTGTGTGGAGGGAAACAACTGGGAAAGGGAAACAACAATCCAATCTGCAGGTGGATTCTCCAGCAAATCCATCCCAAAATCCATACAGAAAACCTACAGGATCTTAATTGCTGTCCTTCCTAACTAATTGTTGTCCTTCTGCTAACTAGTTTTTAAAGTACCTCTCAGCTGCAGTGCAATTTTGGGGCGTTTTGGTCCAAAAACCTTGAACTTTGTGACTTTGAAACTTGAACTCTGTGATGGAGTAAATGTTTGTCACTTTCTGCTTTAGCCTTGCTATGGCAGAGGTCTGAGTGTGAGAGAGACATCACCTGAATGTTACGGTAACTCCAGTTTCTGAAGAAAAGAGTACTTGAGGATTAGCCAAATCCTACATTAATGCAACTGTGGAAGCAGCCAATCTAAGGAAATTCCATCTTGTGACTGCTGGTGGCTTGTGTTTGTCCTGTTGTTATTTGTACCTGCTGGGACAGCTTGGTGCCAGCTCCTCAACTACTGGTGTGTTTTATGAGAGCTGTGTCTCCATCCTTAGATCTGTTTATATTTATATTTCCCAGTGGGACTAATAAATGCATTACATCAGTGCTGTGCTACTGCTCAGCTGGTCCCCTGCCTCCTCCTCTGCTCTCTCCACTTAATGGAAGCGGTTTGCCCTCTGTGGGCCTGCTCCCTTTGCGGCTGGAAAAGAACTTCTGGCTGCAGCAGTAAGCCACAGTATTTTACACTGTTCTGGCCTGCACTGGAAGCAAAGGATGCAGCCTAAGCTCCTTCAGGCATCTTGGCTGATGTCATTCAGACATCCCTGTGTGCCGTTTCCATCCCTTTGAGGCTTGGGTTCTGCAGCTTTTTAAGAGCTGCTGAAACAACCTGAGCCCAGTTCTTAGCAGTAAATTGCAGAGGTTGTGTCTGGGTCTAAATGTGTAGTTCTCTATACTCTTTCCTATTTACATAATGATATAAAGCAAAGGATAACAAGGTGAATTTTTTTTTACTTAATTTTGTGTGTGCATGGAAGCTCATGTGACATTTTGGATGTTCTGTTTGAGGTGATTTGGGGACAAAAAGTGAGAAACCACTGATGCTGAAGAAGTCCCCCAAACAGGCTCCTCTCCTTCCCTTTCTTTGCAGCCTACTGTAAAACTCCCAGCTGCTTTTCTGTGTGAACAATAAGGAGATATGTGATTAGCAAGGAGGAGGAGGATGTTTTTTCTTAGCTAGCTTGAAATGAGTCCGCTCTTCATTAATCCATCTCGTGTTGGCTTTCAGAAGGCAGCAGAGAACCTAAAACCCATTGTTCCCATCAAGTTCTACATCTCCAGCCGAACAGATACTGGCGTCCATGCACTCTGCAACGCTGCTCACTTTGACATCCAGAGGGCACCGGGGAAGCCAGCTTTTAATGAGAAACAGCTCATCTACTCTCTTAATTACCACCTGAGGTCTGAGCCAATCCGGTGAGTTGATGGCAAGTCAAAATCTTTTGGTTTGCCCTTGTCAGAAAAGGAGAAAATATAGAAGTGATGTTATTCTGCATGAGGCCTAGGTCTAAATGCCCACGCTCAAAGCCAGAAAAAACCCAATCATTAAACCAACAGTTTCTGTTAGGAATTTGCATCAATTACATAAGTAATTACTACACCCTGTGAATTTTTCTAAAGGTGGATTGAATTTCATGTTCTTTGCTTTTCCTCCCAAGCTGTTTTGCAACTGTCAAACAGTTTGTGTGTTCTTCCCCAGACATGGGTGCATTTTTATGGTTTAAGTGTAAATTAAATGAAACGCTGAGGTTTTTAGACTAGAAGCCGTGTCTGTGCCATGTCATAGAACCAACACACCATTTGCCAGCAGCTGCTTTGCTACGCTCTGTTCTTTCTTGTGTTACTTGGTCTTATCTGTGTAAATGAAAACCTCTTCAATGTCTTTGTGCAGTGTTTGGCACAATAGGACTTGAATCTTGGTACGTTACTGAAGAGCGTGTCAAAGTACGTCAGTGTGTTGTGCAAGACGATGGGTAATTTATAGGAGTTATTTAGGTGAGCAAAAGAACTTTGATGCAAGATGCCAGTTGGTAATTACCAGTTGGAAATTACTCAGAGGCCTGGGATGCTCTGTTTCATGTTCCTTCAGCCTTTCTGGTGTCTGCTGCCATGAACATAAGGGAGGATTACGGAGGCAGATTCCCCTTGTCAGAACAAGGGCCCAGGACAAAAAAGCACATCCCTCCCCACCCAGTGAAGAGTTTGTTGTAAGAATAGCAACGTTACTATGAAGTACACTCCCCATTCCCACTTCATCCAGTCTGCTTTATTTTCTAATCTCTTCTTTGTGAAACAGGGCCTGACCCAAATGCTGACAGAGCAAGGCCTGGGATTTGAGGGCTGACATCATACTTGCATCTGGCCTTGCTTTTGCAAGGGAGGATTCTAGTTCTGCAGGGTTTGGGGAACAGTGAATGCAGCTCTAAATGTTCAGGTGCTCAAATAGTTTGGGGTCTGAGGGAGGGGGAGATGGATGATGGTATTACTTTTTTTCCAGGAGATGTTTCATGCATGTTCCACAAGCTGTAGAAAGCAAAGAGCAAGTTAGTTGAAGCTGTGGCATGTGCTGCAGGAGGTGTTGATCTGCGGTTGTCAGCTGTTTTGACTTTTTCCGAGCCTGTTGTGAACATTCAGACCTTAGGCAAAGGAAGGAACCTGAGGAAAGCAATCCCAGGTGGCAGAGTCTTCTCTATCTTTGATTACAGTGGTGGGCGTTTAGTACCTCTGGGAGCTAGGCCACCAGCATCAGACTCTTCACGGTGTTTGTCACTGTTTTTAGAAGCAACGAGGCGATTGCCTGCCTCTGGCTGACAGAGAGATGTGTGTGAGACAGTGGTGACTTGACATTTGCTGCTGTAACGTGGTACATTGTGACTGGGATCCCACCTACGTCCCTTCTGTAGGTCTATGCTAAAGAAGTGTTTGGTGCCTGTAGCTTTCATGGCCTCAGGACTGGGTTTTGCAGTGTTTCCCTGCAGCGTTTCTGGAGTTGCATGTGAGTGATGCTTTGCATTTTATGAAATCCAGTGGGACCTTTTATCCATGGGCTTTCAGCTTGGTCAGAAACTGGAGCAGAAGCTGCAGCAACTGTCTCAGACCCAGCTGCATTCTTTCACCTCCGAACAAGCGCCCGGGGAGCCATCAGAGGGTGAAGGGGAAGAGGAAGTAAAATCCTTGGAATCTGAGCTCAGGAAAGAGGGCAGGAAGGCAGTGTGAGAGTCTTGTTACTAGAGGCCCGTGGTTCCTGTTAGTGGCTATTTATTTTGTTGTTTTCACTGACCTTTTCCCCTGGATGTTTACAGTTCCTCTGGCAACCCCCAGGCAACTTTGGGAATAGCATAAGGCCACGCTGCTTTTCCCATTTGATCCTAAAAGTCTTCTGATTGTCCATGTCAGCTTCGCTGTCCCTCCACAGGACCTCCTTGTGGTGTCTTGTGGGTGAGCTCAGCGTAAGGGCAGCAAGTGATGACTGTTAATAATGTCAGTCCACAGAAATCTGTAAGGGAAGTTTCTCTCTCCCCATACCTTATTTGCAAAAATGTGTTTTAACAGTTTGCTGAGTTGGTCGAGTCTTTCTCTGAAAGCAGAGGTTTCACAGTGAGTACCTGAAAGAAAAGCAAACACTGATTTCCCTGCTTTTACTACACAACCCACAGACAGCCTTCCAGTTAACAAGTCAGATCGCGCATCCCAAACCTGAGATTGAATATTAGCAGGATAATGTAAGCGTGACAGTTTTGCGCTTACAAACCCAGTTCCTGCCTGGGTCTCTTGAAGTAGCAGATAGATTCCTCTGCAGAGAGAGGCCAAACAGAAAGCAAATCTCTCTCCAGCTAAGGAAGCTGCGTGCATAACACTTATGGGTACGGCCCCTTGACAGCTTTTACCTTCTTTGACATATGTGTAAAAAGTCTCATGCAGCTGCTCTGGGGTGCAGCTGGAGATTATTTCTTCTCAGACTGCTGTGTCAATTAAAAAGGATTCTGAAATAGAATTTGACTTTTGTGGGGTTTTGATTGTTATTTTTGCTCAGACTGAAAACTAGGTCAGAATCTATGCGCTGTGGAAGTCAAACCCTTCCTGGATGTTATAGCAGTAACAGGGAACATGAAATAGATCAATGTTTTAATTTCCTTCTTGAAAAGACTAAAGCAGTTGTTTGGGCGTCAAAACGAGCTGAGTTTGCAGCCAGAGGGTACCACTGCAATAATCAGACTGCTCTACATGTCACCAGCCACTGAATCTCAATATCTCTCTCCCCAGTTTAGGCTTGTGACTTGTGAGTTGTGTTGTCTAGTTTTAAGGGAGTAAGTTCAGTACTTTCAATACTAGTAAAAAGCTTTTTTCCCTCACGCTAAGATCTGACAGGTCTGTATCGGGAGGTGATAGCTTCTGATGAGTTAGTGGTGGAGTTTATCAGGGTGCAGTCAGCTCTACTTCTCCTTCCTCCCTTGGGCTGAACCTTTTAAAAACAGTTCATCTGCTTTCCATTAAGGAGCTTGGTGATGGGCATGAGTCTAAGAGTATTCAGCAGCCATCCCCTCCCTCTGTAAATATGACTTTGCCAAGAAGAATTCTCTCCTAATGCTGAAGAGGAAACTCAGCACTTTCATGTGGTTGCAAGCAGGGGGTGATGGAGAGAGGAATCTTTGTGAGAACACATTATTGTCGATAGAGCTTGGAAGGGAAACAAGATTCCAATCTGGCTGACTGTATCATCAGCAATAATAACCTTCTTTGTAGTGTGATAGGTCTCTTCTATCAACTGATCTGTCTTTTAGATTTGCAGAGCATATTTGAAAGGTCTTGTCCCCAAAGATCAGAGTGTATTTCATAGATGGGGTAACTTTAGGAGGACTTTGTTGTCCCCTAAGTAGTGATGTTAGTAGAGTAGACTCACCCCTGCTACTTCGGATTTCAGCTTTGTAAGCACACAATAAAAGCTACTTGAGCAACAAGGCAGAGCTGGGATTTGTCCCACCTCCTGGAAATTGGCATTTAGTTGCTGTTGTCAGTGGAAAGAGGAGGATGTACTTCTGGAGGACATCTTTGTGTCTGTTACATTGCCATTTCTGGTTAGATGTCGTTGGGCTTTTTTTCCTTCAACCTCCTCCTGAAATTCAGACTCTGTTGAAAAGGTGAAAAATGCTGTGAGTCTTTATTTACCAGCAGTCTTTCGAAACATGGGATCTTAACAAGGCCTTAAATGTGGCTGCTGGATTAAGTGCTGGAAAGACATTCCTCACTAGAAAGAGCCTATAATAGTAATTGCATCTGCTAGAAGAGGCAGGAATGGATGCCTGCGGTGAAGAATCATGTGAGCATAAATAGGCTTTCCTGAAAGAATCACTCTATCAGAGGGAGTAACAGGCTAGTTACTTAATAAAAATCACCGAAGGGTTAACAAGAGAAGCTTAAGATAAATGAAATGCTTGTGGAGACACGTAGACAGAGGAAAATAAATGTAATAATTACATTATTTAATTTAGAAGAGGCTGGAGGTCCTAGGTTCAAGCTCCATTGCAGGCCTGGAGGATGTAGGCTGCATTTCTACTGAGAGTTCATTGCAGTGGAGCAATCTCCTGGGCTTGTTATTGCAAATCTTTGTGAAGGCCTGTGGCTCGGTTTTAGTTTCTTCTTCTGTGGTCTGAGCCTTTGCAGTCGAGGGATGTGAGCCAGAGGCACTTGAGCTGGCAGAAATCCCTGAGGCGCCAACCTTTTTAAAATAAACAAATAGATTTGTCTCTTGGTCCCAAATGGTATCAGATTTTTTGGCTGCCCTGGGTCCCTTCTCCTCACTATGCCAAACTCCAGAGATGGAAAGACACACAGCAGGAGAAAAACTGCCTTCTAAGGAGAGGTATCCTCTAAAGTAACACCTGCAGAGAGATTGTGTGATAGCGGTGAGTAGCCGATACTCTGGGATAAGGGAAAATCAAATGCAGTAAAAACTGCTGCTGACATGTTCAAATCAATGATGAGACTTTGGGGGAGGTGCAGAAAAACAGGGAAGTTCTGTTTTCTCCATTGCCAGAGAGAAGGGTGTTTTCCTCTCCGACAGCCTTTGTACCCTCTCTTCTGGCTACCAAGCTGTGTCTCACAGTGAAGGTGACATTGGCTTAGAGAAAGAAGGCAATTTCTCCCTGTAGCTTTTAGAAGAAAACGGGGGAGTTTAGCTGCCTAGAAAGGTGCTTCTTGAGTTGACTGCCCTGAGTCAGTGGAGGAAGAATAGACATGAACATTCCCAAAAGCCATTCTCTGTGAAATGTGAGGGTTCCCAGGAGGTCTGCATGCATCATTCTGCTGTTTTCAGATAGACTCAGTCTAGGTGATGGTGGGATGCACCTTCATTTTCATCGCTGCAGCAAAGTCCTGTTTGTCTTGGAGGGTGTAGGGGGGAGGTGGGAGGGAAGTGACCTAGTTTCATCTATCTCCATCTGCTACAGTGAGCTGTATAGCTGCCTTTGAGAGGGAGCACAGGGGGAGCTGTTGTTGGAGGAGTCCTTCCCATGTGCATTTGGGACCATGGTTCTGTAAAAGCAGAAGGGCAGAGTGTTTGTAAGGTGTGTTCTCCACTGGAGATGGAGGGAGTCAGCTTTGCTTTGCTGCAAAAACAGGCCCCTCTTTAGCAGGTCCTGTTGTGACAAGACAAAGGGTAATGGCTTTACACTAGAAGAGGGAAGGTTTAGACTAGATGTAAGGAAGAATTTTTTTATAATAAGGGTGATGAAATACTGGCCCAGAGGGACGGTAGATGCCCCATCCCTGGAAACATTCCAGGCCAGGTTGGATGGGGCTCTAAGCAACCTGATTGAGTTGAAGATGTCCCTGCTCGTGGCAGGGAGGTTGGACTAGATCTTTAAAGGTCCCTTCCAACCCAAACGATTCTATGGTCCTATTCTATCAGCTGTCATTTCTCAACTGAAGAACTGGTTGGTCTTAGCCTCCTGTGATGGTGTGAGTATCCCCAAAACATCCTGATAGATGGGCCAAATCAGCTTCACTGTGCATTTGATGACAGGGGTGATGCCAAGGCTCTTGTGCTTTCTTCTAGTTGACAGATGCCAGTGGCAGCCTACGGGTGCAAATCCTTGGTCACTGATTAGTCACTGGCTGTCAGGAGAGAATGATATTTAATTAATTGTAAGAGCAATTTCTCAAATAATCCATTGCATGTTTCAGTTCCCATCTATGCGGTAACCAGGCAAAAGCTTTTGAATTAGTGCATGACATTGCTCTCCATCTCACTCATTTTCTTCTGTCCTAACAGCATTTTGAACGTCTATCGAGTGGCCAACAGCTTCCACGCACGTTTCTCTGCCCTGTCAAGAACCTACGTTTATCGGCTGCTGATGGGCTGCACTCATCATTCTCAAATACCGGTGTTCGAAAAGGATCTCTGCTGGGCTCCTGTGGGAGGGTAAGTGTGTTCCATTAAACCTCCCTGGGGAGCGACCTCATCGACACTCTGGAAAGCCTTGGCTTTTGAGGGAAGCAGGGTAGGAGGAAATTTCCACATGTGAGACCAGATTCCCCATCTGTATTGACAAGATTACTCCGTTGAAATCAGTGCAACTGAGTGATGTTCACTGAGACCTGAGATTTACAGCCTTTTTTAGTTGTAGTGTCAGTTGTACTGGTGATAAACGTGCTTAGCACTGCTGAAATACTCAATGGCTCTGGGTAGAGTCCATCAACAACTTTGCTTGTCCCTCCCCGTGGAAGTGATGAGCATTTCCTCAGATGACCTCACTAATTCATACAGCAAACCCATTTGGACAGCCAGCTGAAGGAACACTGCTCTGACGTGATGCAGACAGGCAGAAATGCGTTGCTCGGCAGATCTCGGAGTTTTAGGTGTGACCTCCAGGCAGGCAAGAACGAGGGCTGAGAATTCTCTTTTTTCTTTTCTTTTTTTCCCCTTAGTTGTATTTCTGGTAGCAACTGGATGTAAATCTGTGCTCTCCTTCCCCGTCTGAGTGTCTGTGTGTTTGAATAGTGGAGAGCCGGTGGGTTCTGAGCAACCCTGCAATGACAAGCCACTGTATCTAGCTCAGTAGTCACTTGTGTTCTCGGAGTAGCCACTGAGTCATAACAAATCAGTGCTTGTGTATGCAAGGGAAGAAAAACAAATTCGGTGCCATTTAAAAAACCAACATGATAAACAGTGGGTGCGAAAAAACCAAACAAAACCTGGAAGGTAACTTGTTATTGTCCTTTTAGTTTATGTTGCACTGAGATAAACATACAGTCAAGCAAACTGGTTTCCCACCACACTGTAGAAAAACAGGTTTGGAGCCAGTTATGGTAATTTCATCACCACCATTGGAATAACAATTGCGGGTAATGGGGAAAAAAAATGTAATCTCAACTGTTCTAGCAGAGGAATGAAGATGCCATTGTGCTAACATTGCATTGCTGACTTTCTTTTCTGTGGGCTGTGGAAGGGAAAGCTAAATACGAAATTGCAAAATTAGATGTTATGTGCACGAAGTGCCTGAATCTCAGGCTTTATGAAATAGCGTTTAAGTTAGTGCAGACACTGCAGTTAATTTTCTGAAATGGCAGTCCCACAGAAAGGATGGGGTGAGCACATTAGAAATGCTGAATGAGAGGGGTCTTACTAACTAAAAAGCGGGCTTTTCTTAGGAGAAATTTATTAAAATAGAATAAAAATAAGCATCTGTTCAACAAATCTAGTGGTAAATCTGTCTCAATTCCCCGATCATCCTTGAGATGATTTTGAACATACCTAGATGCTTCAAGTGAAGAAATCTGAATGACACCTGACATTCCGAGTTTCACCCTTTACCTTTCTTTCTGCATCTCCCCCTTGGGTTTACACTGGCTTCATCTCTGACAGTTCACTCACTCATTCCATTTCTCTTGCTTCCTAATTTCATCTTCTGGTTGTTGCAAATCTAAGGTTTGGAAAACCATCATAATGTTTGGTATTTTCTCAACCTGGCAACATCTTATTCAGTTTATAAGATCCAGATACTGCAAAAGATTTTGTTTCTCCTGCCCTACGCTCTAGCCAGCAGTTGAAATAGTTATCTGAATTGAACTGTTATAAGAAGCACCACAGGATAAAGGTTTGTGTAAAAGGATGTGCCTGCCAACCCTTCATCTCGCCTGGGGTTTCAAATACCTTCAGACCTCAGGTCACTTGCCATCTTGGCTCTTGCTTTGGGCTATTGCAAGACAAATTCCATCTTGCAAGAAGTGCTTCCACAATGCTGCACTGTTAAATTTGTGTGCCAGCTTTCAGCCTCTCATCCATTAGTTGGATTTTGGCTCCCCCCCCCCCACCAAAAAACATACGCTGTCCCACCTAACGTGCCTTTCCTTTTGCTCTGCATGTTTAATTCCAGCCACCTGGACGTGCCTGCCATGCGGGATGCAGCGCAGTTCCTGCTGGGAACCCACGACTTCAGCACCTTTCGCTCACTTAACTCGGAAACACCTTTTCGGTCTCCAGTCAGAACCATCCTCCAGGCTGACATCCAACCCTCCTCTGGGTTCCTGTCCCACCACTACGAACACAGGTGAGATCCCAGATGCTCAGCGGAGGAGCTGGTCTCTGCTCAGCTAGTGCTTGCTTTCTCCAAAATGCTGTTTTCCAGCACTGCTTTGAGAACTGACCTCCTGTGTCAGCAGGGTTGGGTTCTGCCTAGTGACAGCTTGGAAAGGACATCTTTTTCCCTCTCCACCCCAATGTCCTTGGGGAGAAAGATGAGCAGGAAACCGGTCCAGTTGTTTGTTCATGAAAAGGCAGGATGTTATAAACTGGTGTATGGAATCTAGCACAGAGCAATTCCTATGAGGTGCTTCCAGTATTTACACTCATTTTGGTTGCTAAAGACCAGCTCTGCCAGGGGATAGGAATTATTTCCCCCCTCACTGCTGTCCTAGCTTTGCTTAAAGGCTGCAAAGAGAAGGAAGAAACCCCACCCGACACCTAGGTCCCTGCTGCAGCTATGCAGATTCCCTGAGTTCACACCAGTAACTCCTGCTGTCTTCCCAGGGGATGCTGATGAAGGGAAGTCCAATATTCCTCAGTCGTTACATATGCAAATAGTTGTTCTTTCAGGACCAGGTCTTGCAAGTATTGAAATTAAGTGGCTTGATATATTCTCTCTCTAGTAGAAAGTGAAGTTTTTTTCCCAGAAAGATTATGGATATTTATCATCTGAACATGGCTTTGGCTTTCGTGCTGGCTTTTCACAGATACATGGGTGTTGTGTTTGAACTTGAAAGCAAACCTTGTTGTCTGTCCCCATACCATGTTCTCCTGCTTTCTGATTAGGAAAAAAGCCTTTTCTTTGTAGTTTTCCCCACCGACCCTCCATTAGATTGGAATAACCTACTGAGTTGTCTGTAACAGTAAGTGCCACGCTCCAAGCTTCGGAGCCTCACTGAGTGTGCAAATAGCCCACTGTTTCTTCTGCTGCATCCTGGAACAGCGTATTTTCTAAGATGAAAAGAGCAAGGGAGCTGCAAAAACAGAGAGATCTGTACGCTCTGAGTAACCCTGGTCTTTCAGTTCCTCCCAGTTCCTCCCATCTTCTCCCGTTCCTGCTTTTCCTGCTCAGCGGTGGTGCGTTGTCAACACACAGCCATGTTACAAAGAGCCACCCAGCTGGGTATGGCACTGCCACTGCCACTCTGCTGTATAAGCACAAAGTAGTGACAGATGTAAGCGCTTACTTCCCACCTTCTTGCAGCTGAGAAACACCATTCCCATGGGAAAAGAAAGGCTGGAGAGGAAAATGGATGCCTTGCTGCTCTTCGTTATCGGGTTGCCATTGCTGAGTGGAGATCTTGGCCTCCCTCTGCCCAGTGTGGTTACGCTTAGGGACATGAGTAACAGTGAAATGATTCACCCACAGGGTTATCTTGTCCTTTATGATGAGTTTCATTCAGAGTCCCGAGATAACCTGAAAATAACCTTTAACAGTCTTGTTGAGATCGCCTCTGAGTGCATTCACACCGGGTTTCCTTCCAAACTCAGATCTGCTATTGTCAGTTGACTCATCTCTGACATTTAATATGGATCACCTCTTTTTTTATGCCTTCGATTTTCATGTAAAAAAGGGAATTTGCCATTATTTGCATAACTTGCTGCATAAACCCATCCCACATGAGGCCAAAAACAGCTCACGAGAGAGAGAGAGCGAGCAAACCTAAGAACTGGTTCAAAAGCATCAAGCTAGTTGCTGATGGAGTATTTTTGCTTTTGGTGACACATGCAACCAAACCTGTGTTTTATAGTGAGTCATTTTGATAATATGTCAATATAAATTGATTTAATGGGTGTTTAGACTGAAGGGGATGGCTTTGAGAAGCCTATTTTCAATGCATTGAACTAGCATTTAACTGTCTTAGAACACTTTATTAGTAATAACCACAACCATGAGTTTTCTGAACAAAAGAAAAAAAGGTGTGGGGTTTGGGTCTTTGTGACAGGCTGTTGGGGTTCTTTTTGTTGTTTGTTTGTTTGGAGTTTTTTTAATTACAACGTTCCAGTTATTTTTAATCTGTCAGACTCTCCCTATGAGAACAGTTGCAGTCACGGAGCCGGTGTTTGTTTGCCCATTCTGCAAATAAGACAGCAGATATTCCTGAAGTGCACGTGTATTTCTTCACTGCAGTAGCAGAATGAACTGGTCCTGCAATGAAAAGGCTGGGACAGCAGTAAAAGCTAAAGAGATTTTTATTTATTTAATTTTTTTTAGCCTAATCTAAGGAGGTTTATTTTCTGTTTCAGAGGGAGGAATCCATAGAATGATAAACCATGGTCTCTTAGTCCAATAATGCAGCTTTTCTTCCCCCTCCTTTCCTTCCATTCTGAACTTGAACCAATCTTCTGAATTGACCACTTGTCTGTTTAAAAGGCTGACTGTTAAGATTACTCCTTCTGTCAAACTCAGTTGCTCAGCAACAGTGGAAGTGGAGTTAGGGCCCCATCCCTACAAAAAGCTTTTGAATGCTACGGATGTGCTCAGAGGCTTAGACCCATCTCGTATTCCTGGGGAGCGATTGCTCTGTCACCTCTTTTCTACCTGATTATGTATTATTCATTGCAAGGTGCTGGCTTCTGCTGCCAAGTGGAAAAAAGATGGCTGGTTGTTGGGTTTTTTTTGCTGGTAAGCAAAATTATCTGTAAGGTTGACAAGAAAAACAAAGTTTCCCTCTTGAAGAAAAGTATCTTGTTCTCTTTAAAAGTCTACAAGATATTTTTCCTAATTATCTTGACCCATCTTTAATAGGCTATTCTATATTGTCAAGACAACCGAGAGGAGGACCCTGGCTAAAGAAGGTGCATGCAAATTTGGTGAGAGGGGGATTTTCCCCTGCTTGAAAAAAAATTCTCTTGTGCTCTTCTAAAGATCAGAGCTGAGTTACGACCTCGATGTGCAGGGTATTTGTGCATGTGTCAGCAGTGCACGTGTCTCTGTGCCATCACATCGAGCTGGAGGGGGAACAGACCATACGTGAGTGATAGAAACCTTGTCATTTCCTGACATAAAGAGGAATCTGGAGGCAGGAGCTGCCTTTGCATATGCCAACACATGCAACAGGGAGGGCTGAAAGCAGTAATTTGTAAATCCGGTGAGAAAACAGCTTGTGGCTGCTCCCTACGACGACTGTGTCACAGTTTCTCTTCCTGCTAGCCCTGCCCTGGTCACAGAATCAGAGGATCTTTGAGGTTGGAAGGGGCCTTTAAGATCCTTGAGTCCAAGCATCAACCTAACACTGACAAACCCACCACTAAACCATGCCCCTTCGGCACCACATCTGCACAACTTTTAAATACCTCCAGGAATGGTGATTCCAGCCTGTTCCAGTATTTGACAACCCTTTCACTGCAGAAATTTTCCTAATATCCAATCTTAATCTTTCCTGGCACGTGGGCCTGGGAATCACATTGTCCCTGCTGCTTCTTTCTTCTGTGGCCTCACAAGAGCCGTCCCCTCTCCCAGGGAATGGGCAGCCCCTTTCTCCATACCCAGGTGTTTCCAGCAAACCCAGCCCCTTCGTCTGAACCCTCTGGACAAACACGTTGCAGCTGTGCTTTTCTCACACCTGAGTCTCATCTCTGTAGCCTTTAGATACCCAGTTACTGGGCTGGTTGCAAGAGAGGAGAGGAGAGGGTTTGCATGTAAACCACTACTTTTCTGGATTATGCAAGGTAAATGTGGTCTCTTTCTGCTGTAGGAAGGTTATGGGATATAAGGAGTGCTTATAAAATGCTGGTGAGTTTAATTTTTTTAATCATTGCTTTTATCAAAGTGACTTCTAAGATTGCTTGGTAGCGTGGAAACTTGGGTATGCGGGTGCTGAAGTGAAAACCTGCTCCTTTTTGTGCTCTGCTGGCATATCTGGTGTATGATCAGATGATATTTGATGTGTGTGCTCCTTTTTATATGTATATCTGTGTCAGGATTTTCTTATTTGTAAGAAGAAGGAAACGTGTGTATAGATTCTTCCCTGCAGGCCTACTCCTGACAGTGGGTTTGCTTTGGGTTTTAGTGTTGGAGCTGGTACCAGAACATCAACAAAATGACAAAAATATTTAGGAAGGAATCTGTAACGATGTAGGAGAGGATGCAAGTGTCAGTGAAGTCTTTGAAATAGTTAGCCTCAGTAGAATTCTTAAAAGGAACATGTGATTGAAATGTGATTTTTTCTTTTTTTTTAAATGCTTTTTTTTGTCCCTTTCTTTAGGGGACTGGAGTTTTGGGAGCTGAAGTTCAGGAGCAGATCGTTTCTTTACCGACAGGTACTGTTTGGTGCTGTATTTGGCACCCCGAGGTGTAGCTATTGCTGTAAGTGCTGATGGGTTTAGCAGTGCTGCACCCCCCTTGCCGTGCCATCTCTGCTGCAGAGCTGCTGTTACAGCTGTGTGACACACACACAGGGACTCTGGGATCAGAGGGCTGGGGTTCTGTAGTCTGTCTTTTATCCGGTAGAACCAGAATCTCTTAAGTTTGTGTCCAAAATGAGTGTCCGAAGTCACAGAATTGTGTGGGAGGATGGAAAGTTTTGTTTTCTGCAATCTTTGTCGTTGCACTCTGAGTGGTGAAACCCAGCAGACATATGTTCTTGCTCTGCTGAATGGCACTGGGCCCAGCCAAGACTGCCTGGAATTTTACTTTCTGGCTTTGGAGCATGCAGTAATTCTCAGTGCTACGCAAAGGAGAGGTGGGAAGGCCTGATTCAGCTGCGCAGGCAGGACTGCAGGAGCCTTTCCTCTGCCCTGCTCTCTAGTCTCCCCTGGGTTTTCTCTGAAATAACTCCAGTGGGGTTTTTGCCATTATACTCAGGGGAGACAGCGCTCTCCACAGATCATCTCCTTCGGAAGGAGTTGGCAGTTCTCATTCTGCCTGTCCTGGCCATGGTCACACTCTGGAGACAGGGAATAGGCAAGAGAGGGCTTGTTTTTTCGGAGGAGAGAGGGGGTGTTTTGTGGGAACAGCAAGCAGCTATTTTTTAGTCTGTTTTGACAACCCAAATTTGTTTTTATCCTGTGCCAAGCAATGCTCTGTGAGCTTTCTGACAGTGGGAGTCTGGACACGAGCGAGGGGAGAACAACAACGGGCTTGAGGAGGGCTTGATATACAGCAGGGATTTGCCTCTTGTGAAAAGGAGAAAATGCTGGTAACACATGTAGTGCTTTAGAAGGGAAATGCTGGTTAGTGACATTGTGCAGAGAGAAGAGCAGTTACCAATAATACTTTACTCAGCCTAATGCCCTCTCTGACCCCCGTATAGCAGGCTGGACTAGAGCAGAAACAGGCTGGACACGATGAACACACACTTTTTATTAGAGAATTGCACTGTTTTTATTAGAGAATAGGGCTAAAGAGCCCCAGAAACTGTATGTATCTGGTTTTGCTGAAGAGCTTGGAGACAGGGGGAGACACCAAGCACGTGGCTCTCACACCCGTACCATTAGTCTGCATTTACAGGAGCAAACTCCAAGTGTAAAAGAACTCAAAGAGGCACCAAAGCTAAAGTCCCAGCGTGCAATGACCTCTAGTGAGGGATGGATAAAACTACATAAGTCAAGTGCTCTGCCTTCAGCTCCTGGAATAGAGGCACCCCACAGGGATGTAATAGCTGGTCACAGGGAGCTAGCATTCGGTGTGGAGGTGGCATTGGCAGATGCAAGTCTTGGCCCTCCCGGAGCAGCGTATCTTCTAGGGATATAGAAGGGAAGGGTGGGTTTTGGCTGAGGGGATGCTGAAGTGTGAGGGGTGCTCACACAGGAGGTGAGCATAGTGGTGTGAAATCTGTGTGGAGGGAGGGAATGGAAGCTGTGACACGCAGAGGTGTTTGAAATCCCAGTTTGCCGCACTGGGGGGCTGTTGTCTGGCAGGCTGTCCTATTTGAGGGGTTTTTTTCCCCTCTTTTTTTGGCTTTCTGAGAGAGAAGCAAGCCCCACCTGGAAATGGTGTTGCTTACATGTGAGGAACCTGTGAGCTCAGCTCTCCCAGCAAGGCTGTGAGCTTCCTGCCACAGACGGATGTGTGGGTGCTGCTGCTCTTTGAAACAGAAACTTGCTCAACTTTCTTTCCATGCACAATGAGAACAAGTCTTGCTCCAAGGCAGCGTTGTGTGGCTGGAGATTGTTGTGTTACGGGGTCCTCACCTCATTCTTAGGAATGTCTTTAGTTGCAGGGAGGGAAGACTTAAAGGAAACAGAGTAATTTTGCTAGTTCTTTGTCCTTCCCCACCACCAGCTTTGGTGACTAGAAGATGCTGTGCCATTGCACGTGGCAAAGAAGCTTAGCTGCTGTGTGTTGTCATGTCATCCCAATCAATACAGAACCTAAGCAGCCCACACAGTCCCTGCTAAAAGGGGAAAGAACACCTTTTCCTCTACAGATAACGCAGAATCTCCCAATCCCTTTTAGTTTTACAAGGGCAGCTCCTAAGCTGTCTTCTCTGTTTTTTCCAGGTCCGAAGAATGGTTGGGGCTCTAGTTGCAGTTGGCCAGGGCAAGTTAACACCTCGTCATATACAGGAGTTACTGGAGATAAAAGATTCACGGGCTTTTCCACCGAATGCCATGGCTCCGCCATCTGGACTCTTCCTAAAATCAGTGGAATATAATGAGGCAGGTAGGTGAATGCAGGGAATGGCATTTGTTTTGTAGGAGTCAGACCTGATACCGAAGGGAGCAGGAACACCCACAGCCTTCCTTTCTGTGCTGCCTGACCTATAGCTCACAGCTTGGTTCATTCACACCCACGTCACCCTGAGCACCCAGGACAGGAGAGCTGTTTGCAGCAGTTGTTATGGAAAAACTGCGTATTTTTTTCCGGTTAGGTGATGACTACTTGCTTGCAGGGTACTACAAGAGAGGTTGTGTTGACACTGACATTGAGATCTCACATGAATGGTGCTTTAAATTCTCATAAATTCTTGTTCTGTCCCTTGACCATGTAATAAAACCCAACTCTTCTGTGGTATCTAGGCCCCTGCAGATCCATTTCTGTTCACTCGCTTCTCCCTTGGTGTTTATGAGAGGATTGTACAGACTGGAGGACAGAGACCAGATCAGCCTTTTGTTTATAGGGTGACTCTCTTAATTTGACAGCATCTGCTCTAAACTACCTAGGGGTGTTTTTTTAGCTTAAAATAGCATAAATGGGGGCCTGGGAGCAAATTTGCAGACGATCCCACATGGATGTTGCAGAAGTTTGACATCCCTACTAGGGACAGAAGTCGTTTAAAGCTGCAAGGATTAATCCCTCTCTGATTAATCCGGTGTCCATGAGATGTGGATACAAAAGACTTCCCACCCCACAGCAGACCTTCTCCAGGCTGCCTTGTCTCTGCCAGACCACAGGCCTCCTCAAGTAGGCTTTGAGCATGTTTCTCCTGCAGGGCTGGCACTCGTGCTGGGGATTAAGGAAGCTGGAAGGGAAAGGGAAGCAGAGAAGAGCAGCGGAAGGAGCTTGAATGGTGTTCTGAGCTCTTGACTGGGCCTTGAGAAAGGCAGCTGCTGTGTCCTTGGTTGGGCCCTCTCCAGTGGAGCTTGTCCTCAGAGTGCTGGCCCTGGGGCTACCTGTGCCAGCGGGGAGGGAGCCCAGGCGGGAAACGAAGAGCATATTTTAAGTGCTTTCAGGTGGTTTCAGTGCCATCTTTTTCCCTAAATCAATGTTTTCTTTTTTCTTCCTCTCAGACTTGGACAGTACAGATGTCCCAGGAGAATAGCAGTTCTGTGAGATGCAGCCATGTCTGAAAGGACTGTTGTGGATTCAGGATGGAGGTTTGCCAAGTGCTTCTTACACAATACACCGACTTGTCTCAATAAAAATCATTGACTGGGACTGTAGGCATCTTCCTATCATTTGTTCTTGCCCTCTGAGACTGCCAAGGGGAAAGGAAGAAGAACTCCAGAATGCTTTCAGATAACTGCCTTTTCTTTTTTTCTCAAACAGGAGGAGGAAGAAGCAGCAAGGGCTTGGGTTTTTGGTTGTTTTTTTTGGTTTTTTCCCTTCTGTGGTGTGTGGGTGGGAGGAATAGAGGCTTAGAACCAGGGGGGTAATGGGGAGAGAATGCAGTGTCTCCTCTCTGCCCCTCTGCTCTGTAACCCTGGCTTTGTACGGTGAAGAGCACGGGACAACTGTTAGGGTTTGATGCAGTGAGGTTACAAAAACAGCCTTTGAAAATGCTCACTGTTTCCTCCCTCCATCCGCAATCGCTCTCTTGCTGAACTGCAGTGGAGGTGACATGATCCCCTTCCCTGGGACAAACTCGTGTCTGCTGCACAGAGGATGTGACATGTTACAAGGGAAAGTTCCTTTGAGGCCACTTAAAACCTGTTTTAGTGGTCACAGCCTGGCACAGGATCACCTGTAGGGGTGAGTCACCCTAATGAAGGACTTTGGAGGCTCCGTGGCCAGAAGGTGGCTGCCACACTGTTGCTGGGCCTTCATTTGCTTGTTGGTTGCCACCTTCTGCTCTTCCATAGTTGGTGTGTGGGGGCTGGAGTCTATCTGTGATCGAGGGGTGTGGGAATTGTAGTGCAGAGCAGGGAGCAGAGAGAGCTTTTTCTTTTTTCTTTGTTTTTATTTGTATTTAAACCAGTCTAACCTCTGGTTTGGCCTGCTTATAAAACACACATTTGGGTAACTTGTGGGTTGTTTTTCTCCTGAATGACACCAGACTCTCTTTTGGCTATCAAATGACTGCTGGAGTACTAGGTTACAGCAAAGAGGATGAAAAATCTTGACTTCAGAAGTTCACAGAAGCAGCAATACCTGGTTTGAACCCTCCCGCAGTGGAAGCGCTGTGCAGCTGACACGTTTGATACCGCCATAACTCATGTCCCTTTGTCCACGATGGGAGGAGAATGACAGAAAAAGACAGTCTGACAGAGCAAGCTGCCCCCTTGGTCTGGTAAAAGGATGTTTTCTGTTACAGGGCAATTCACTGATAGAGTCTATCGTGTTCAGATAAAGAAAGGAAGACTCTTAATAACCCCTTGAGAGACTCTGGAGTTCCCACGTGCTGTTTGCACAGTGGGGGGCCGCAAGGTGGGCAGAGGGGGAAGCAGCAGTTCTTTTTGACCTCTCTTAAGACCCTTTCCCTTTGTAGGGCTCGAGGTCCTGAGTAGTCCTGACACGGAACAGGACAGCCCATTTTGAGGTGTCCCCTCATGAGAAGTGATGCATCTCTTCCCCTCTCTGTTCCAGGGGTAGCAGTTTTACCAAAGACCTACTTTTGAGAGCATGGGAAGGAAAGGTGAGACGTTTTTGGGCTACTCTCTCCCTTCCCATGGAGCGTGCCGGCTGCTTTATTCCCAAAGATGACAGCAGAGCTTTGGAGGAGCCCTGGGTCTCTACCATGGAAAAGGAGAGCTGAAGCTGCTGTGTTGCTCCTAGTGGTACCTCCTCGTCCTTTCCTGGGAAAGGACTCACCTTGTTGGGTGAGTACCCAGGGGCAGGGATGCTGTCACGTGCCGCAGTGAGTCACGCAACAGCGGGGCTTCTCCCTGGGTGTTCCCAACCTTAACGGGCTCGAGGGGTTTGAGAGAGAGGGTTTGCCTGCAAGGCAATGGCAGCAACATCTTGCTTTTCCTTCCTTGGAGATGAGAGTGCAGACTGAAGCACTGGTACCTGGTTCCAGAGGCCTTGTTCTGCAGACTGGTGGGGCTGGAGGGCGAGGAGGTGGTCACGGGTGGCTTTGGGTGGGAGCGTTGTGCCCCCCTCCTGCAGCGGGTGCCCGGGGAGCACCGTGCTGGTTGGGTGCTGTGTCCTGTCCCCCGTTCTTGGGGGGAGGACACGCTTCTCTGGTGGGGTGAGTGCTCTGCTGGGGATCCGAGTGATGGCTTTTCATCTTCACTTCCTGTGGTTTCTCTCCCCCCCCCGTGAGGCGGGGGACTCGGCGGGGTGTCGGGCAGGGCAGCCTGCTCCCCTGTGAAGCTCTACACGGAAGAGCTTGGCGGTGACCTCGTGGTTGTGCAGATGTTTTGGAGGGGCCGGTGCAATCATCTGCAGCTTCTGCAGCAGAGATGCTGGGCTGAGCTCTGGTGAGTTTAATTTTCGGACTAAATTTACAATGAGTCTTAACAGGGCAGAAGAGCAACCCAAATAGTGGTGCTGTTTGGGTGTTAATCAAGCTGTAAGTGCTACTGCAGGCTCTGGTATCGCTGCTGGGTTGGGGTTTTTTTGGTTTGGGGGATGTGTGTGTTAGTTTTTTTTAATAGTCACAGTGCAAAAATACCTGTTATTGATGTTTCTGCAAACGTTTCCCAACTTTTGGTTTCAATAAACTGGGAGAGGGGGAGGATTGCTCTGGTTTTATAAATCCCAGAGCAACCGTTAAAAATAACCTAAAGGTGTTTAATTAAAGAACACGGTATCTCGGCATCATAAAATTTACCATCAGTAGAGGTTCCATGCAAACTCCTTGGCTGAGTAACTTTTTGGTGTCCATTTTTAATACTTGTTGCTTAATATCATGGAGTATTTAGCATTCTCTTCATGTTGCATTATTAATTCTTGTTAGTTCAGGTTGGACACCCCATCTGCTTCTCTGATTGTTGGGGCAGCGATGCTTTAAAACTAAAACCAGAAGCAGCTCAGGCTTGACCACAATTCAAAGACTCAAGCCTGGTTTTATACAGAAATGTTTCTAATCATTAAATGAACTCAAAATCCAGTGGAAGCTTTGGGTGCTTTTCCCTGTTTTTGTAAATCCAACTGGCTTCGTGCAGAAGCAGAAGTTCAGTTGGAAGAAGTAACAACCCCTCAAACAAACAAAACCCCAGCAAAAGAGCTCTGGGGAAGCAGAGGTGGATTTGGGATTGAATCAGACTCCAAGAATCAGAATTCTAAAATGTAAGTAAGTAAATGGGAGATTATTGTAAGGGACGGAAGTGGCTGTTCGTGGAAAAATATCCAGGTAGTCGTAGACTCTGTCACTGGAGTTGCCTCTCACAGGGAATGGAAGTATTTTCAAGCAGGTTGATGCACATGGGGGGGGTCCTGCAGCGTCTGTGGAACTGTTTGAAAGTGGGTAGAAGATGGAGCTGTTAAAGACTTGTAAAATACTTAATTTTAGGGATTTATTATTCCCCCTTTCCTCTCCACTGTTCCTTACTTCTGCTGGAGTCGAGCTGTGATGGGTTGATGGTACTTGATGGGCTGTATCTGGGGATGGTGAGGGCTGCTGGGACAGGCCTTGCTGTGACAACCTTCACCCAGCAGCTGGGGTGTCGGTGTCACCCACCGGTGACCTAAAGTGGGATCCTCCTTCAGCGAGGGGAGGGATTTAGGGGATTCAGTGAAACTGATGGTGCTGAAAGGAGACGATGTTGGTGTAGGATTGTGGTGTGAGCAGCTTCTGTGCCCATGTGAGGGGCTGGGACCTGGGGGGGGGGGTGAGTGGAACCAGGAGGTCCTTTGGCCAGACTCACCACCCTGCAGCAGTCACTCAGCACTGAGCAGACAGGAGCTCTCGTGTCCAGCTTCTGCAGAACCTTGGGACAATATATGTGCTGTCTGGAAAAAATTGTGTTGCTTTGGAGCTGTGACCTGATAGTGTCAGGGGTGTCCTTACTGAGCTTATCTGGAGAGCAGCAGTGGGTAATCTGTCCCCTTTGCCATCCTGATTCTACAGCCACTGCCTCGCCTTGCAGAAAAGGCAGATCTTTGGTGGTTCTTGCTCTGGCAAAACTCTGAGATGGGGGTTTTCTCAAGTTCTCTGCTGCTTAAAGCCGTGCCTTGGCCGTGCCTGGGTTTGTACTGACCCTGCTGTGTGTGTGTATAAACCCTCTGCTGCCAGGTGAAGGACCCCTGTGAGCAGAACCTGCGCTCACCTACTGAAAGCAAAACCATTTTTTCCCTCTCTCTTCCATTGTTCCAGTCACCACCGCGGGCGCTTCTGACTTCAGCAGGTTCACAACTGGTGGGAGGAAGCGAGATTTCAGAGTTTCCTTTGGAAAGTACCCAACAGGCTACCTCTGTTAATGTAGTGTTGCCATCTTGTGATGAGTTTAGTGCCAGTCAATGATCTGTCTGTGGTGTAACTTAAAATACTTGGGTGTTAAAAGAGTGATTTTTTTTTTTCTTCTCCCTTACAGCGACACCGCTTCCATCTGAACGTCCTGAGCACTGACCTCCGAGCTGCAGACTCCCCCAGCTGGAACAGCACCCAGTGATGGAGGCTTTAGCCCTTTCCCGCTGGAGATGAACTAGAACTCAAGAACCTCCTGAGGAAAGGGATGGCCTAAGACGTTTATTCGGTGGGGGACGTCCCCGCGCTGCAGCAGAAACCATGGCAGGTATTGCCCAAGGAGTCTCCAATGAGACCGTTGCCAATTCCAGTTCAGAATTCAGCTTGGAAGCAGATTTCCAGTATTCCTTGTTCACAGTCATCTACAGCCTGGTCTTCGTGCTGGGACTGATAGAAAATGTGTTGGTTCTGTACCTGCTGTCCCGCAGAGCGACGCACACGTCCCACTCCTACGTCTACATGATGAATCTGGCTCTGGTGGACACCTTGTTTGTTTGTGTGTTGCCGTTTAAAATCCATTACCACCTGAATCGGAACAATTGGATCTTTGGTGACATGGCTTGTAGGGTGACTGGGACCTTGTACTACATCAACATCTACCTGAGCATCGCCTTTTTCACCTGCATCTGTGTGGATCGCTACCTCGCCGTGTTGCACCCCTTCACCTACATCCAGATCAAAGTCCTCCATTACGTGCTGGTGGTTGTGGTCCTTTGGGTGGTGGCTCTAAGTGTCACGGTTCCACTTATCCTGGGAGGTCCCCTCCACAACGGTGGGAAGAGGAACACGACGGCGTGTTTTGAGAACTTTACGACCCGCAGCTGGAGTCGCCGCATGGCTCCGTACAACATCCTGGCCTTAGTTTTTGGGTTTGTGATCCCGTTTTCCATCATTCTCATCAGTTACCCCCTCATCGCCAAGAGGGTCTCCCAGATCAAGCACAGCATCCGCAAGAGGAAGGCCCTGACCACCATCTCCATCATCTTGCTCATTTGCACCTTGTGCTTTCTCCCTTATCACCTCACCCACTTGCTCTACTTCTTGATGCGCGTCGAGGTCATCCGCAACGAGGCCTTTGCCCGCCTCATCTACAAGATGCGAAGGGTCACCTTAGCCCTGGTGAGCGTCAACTGCTGCCTTAACCCCCTCCTCTACTACTTCACCTCCTCCAGCAGGCGCTGGCGCTGCACCTTCAGGCTCAGGTTCAAGTCCAAATCCGTGTACACCATCTGCGACCGGCAACTCGGGGAGTCGTCCTACGTTTATAAAGTACACGAGGGACACGGACATGAAAGCCCCGGAGATGGGGTGAACTGATCCGCTTTAAAGCGTGAGTACAATGTTCCTCTTTCCAACTGTTTCTCTGAAAACAAACCCGGGAAGCCTTCCCTGCTTTCATACGTTGATGTTTTGGTCTCCTTTCAACTTTGGTGTTGGTGGGAGAACGTGGGGCTCTCTTCTGGAAAGCAGGACAGCTCAGGAAAAAGGGTGACGTGAAAGGAAGCAGCCCCTCCCCATTGACACCCAGCTGGAATGGAGCGGCTCTGGGCAGCCCTGCTGGGCTTACCCCTGTTTTGGGGGGCTCCCGTGGCCATCTGGGCTCACAGACCTCTCCCTGCCCACGTTCCGCAGCCAAATAAGGGCTCCCCGCTCATGGAACGTCTGGTGAGTCCTTCAGAGCAGGGTTTGAGCATCCCCTGCCGATGGACTCAGGCTGAACGCCCATTAAGGCAGTTCTAGGTTAATAGCTGCAAGGATTTACTGGTCAATTAACCCTGTGCAGTAGGTAAATGAGCTCCTCCTGCCACACCGTTACCGCAGGAGGTGACACAGCTCCTTCTGCGGCGCCTGTTCAAACGTCAGCCCTTCTCTTCTGTGGTGTTTGTAGCACAAAAAATGTACCTGACCCCTGTCACCCCTTCTCTCACGTGACAGACACACTGCCCTTTCCACCCTGCGAAACGTCAGACTTCGGAGAGACTCTGCCGCGCGTGGGTTATCGGAGCCACCAGAAAACCACGGGCCGGGCCACAGGCCAAGGGTTCCCTTGAGACGATGTGATTTTTGGGTAACAGCTTTGTTCTGGTCCTTCCCACAGCACCCCCAGGCCTGACCATGCACTGTCTTGCCCTTGGGCTGTCGGCTCCGCAGCTGGGAAGGGGAGGGGAAATTGGGTTTGTTTAAGAGGGACCAAGGTAATTCCCGCATGTGGGAAATGTGGGCTGAAGGTCACACGGTGGTCGGGGTGCTGGGGTTTTGCTGCACTATTGGCCATGGGACAGGAACTGCCGGGGACTGTCCCGGTGGGAGGGAGCGGGATGACGGGGGCAGAACGGTGTCGGGGAGAGAAACGACGGCGGCGCCTTTGTACGATGCTTTTTGCACAAGGATGGACTTGTGCAACAGCTTCTGCCCCTGTTCAGGCAGCGCCGCTGCCTGCGCCCTGGTGAAGGACAAGGAGGTAAGAGGAGGGTTGGAAAATATGACCCGTGGGTGTAGGAGGATGTTGGGGGGTCTTGGTTTGTGGAGGTAAAAATTAAACCCCCCCCGACGTGTTCTGATGGTGAGTGAGAGCCTGAAATGGTCGGTTAAAGCCAACCCATGACCCGCTCCAGCATCTGAGCTGAAATTACTGTAATAACAGCTAAAGCTTTGTAATAAAAGCTGCTTTTTTGGGCACAGCGTTACGTTTCCTCAGATGGGCCTGACTGGCTTTACTGGCACCTGCGGGTCCATGGAACAGACACCTCCTCCTGCTGGGTCCAGTCACTGTTTAAATATTGGTGAGAAAACCTCCTCAAACCCTTCCTAAAGTACCAAAAGCAAGGATTTCTGTGTCCCTCTGCCTGACTGGGCCCGGTAAGACAAGGGCAAACCCTTCCCGCTGTAACAGGGAGATGCCAAGAGCCTCCAAGGGAGCGTTAGAAAAATGAATCTTTTCTCTTTCAGGAGATTCTGCAATTTGTGTCCCATTTAGAGGCTACAGAAACCCCACCCCCCCCCAGGGGGGCTGGTCTTTTTAACTAAGCACAAGTTTTATGTGGTGGGCAGAGGGAGGAAAATGGTGATGAGAGACTCCATCAAGGAGCCCTGCTGGGTAAAGAGCGCGCTTAGGGCTTTGTCTTCTTGTCTCTATTATGATTATACTTTGCGTTTTAATTGTGAAGCTTTACCCAGCTCCTTGGTTTTTGCTCAGCACCACTGAGGGAGGGGGAAATACTGAGTGGTTTTACCTTGTGTTGTGTGTGGTGCTGGTCCCTGGGGACTTCAGCAATGGACAGGGTTGGGGGGGGTGTGTCCCAGTGCTGCTGAAGGATGGACGCTGTCACTAATTGGAGAAACGCTGTAATTGCTTTATTAAACAAAAGCAGGAGAAGGCATTGACAATGTAAACAAAATAAAACCTCCGTCTCGGCGGAACCCGGGCCGCGCTGCTGCTCCGTGGCTCATGAGGTGCTGGGTGGTAGCCCCTTCTTCAGCAGGGCTGTGAGGTAACTGCCCAGCTCCTCGTCCTGCAGGGAACAGAGAGGAGTGGGATGAAAATCACCTTCGACTGGACTTTGCCCGTTCGGGGCAAGAAACGTGACTCGGCACAAAACTGTTTGTCAGAGCCAGGTGTCTGGACCCGAGGTTTCTCTTTAGAGAATGACTTTTTTTTTTGAAAGCACAGGATACAGAACCACTCAGTGTTTGTTTATTCCTGCTTCACTCTCAAGGAGGTGTTTCCTTGCTGTAAAGAAAGATTTTGAAAATACAGCCCCAGAAATTACACTGTATTTTTTTTTTAAAGGAAGAAAACCTAATGAGTTTCTCTAGGGCAGTTTTGGGCTGTAAGGAGCCAAGATCAGTGCTGTATGAAAAGCGATGTCTTCGAGGGATTCCTACCTGGTAGGTCCAGGACACGAGCAGGACTTTGGTTCCTTGGTCCTCTGAGTGCGCCGTGGCTTGGATGAGAATGGACTCCACCGTTATGGACCCATCGGGGAGATGCTGCACCGAATAATCCTTCAGGACCCTGGTAAGAGAGAGGGCAGGGGGGAGACTTTGGATGGGTACAAGCTGAAGGGAGGGTCACCCCCTCTCTCTGAGTCCCCGACACCAGCACGGTGGCACTGCTCTGAGCTGTGCCCAGGGGAAGGGAGAACGGGACTGATTCATAATTTACTTATTTTGGTGCTTTTAATAATCATGTACATTTCCCACAGGATTTAGTTAACAGCTTCCATAACAGCTGTAGCTCCAGCCTGAACCCCACTCATCTCCACAAAACCCTGCTCGTGGAAGGCACCAGCTGCCTGGGGGAAGAGCTTTTAGGCTTCATCTAAGAACAACAAGCTCGAGTTCACCCCTAGGAGGGGGGAAAAAAAACCCAGGAACACTTGCCCTTTGAGGTGGTTGTACACACGGAGCACCGTCTCGTGTTCTTTGCGTGGATCCTGGATGTGGACGCGGCAGGTGAAACGCAACTGATGCTCTGCAAGGCCCAGCTCCTTCAGAGCCTGCTCAGGAGAAACCAGGCGGAAGCTCTGCAAAGGAGAAGGGCAAATCCATGAGAAGCTCTTTGGAGGTTTGTTGCTCCTGTGCTGTCGGCTGCTCCCAGGTACGTGTCCATCTCCAGCAGGTGAGATCATTCCTTTGCAATCCCAAGTGTCTCAGCACACGTCAGTATCGAGCACTAACAGCGGGGCAGGAGCACAGCACACACAGCAAAGGTGGCAAAATGTCCACCTAAATATCACACCAATTCTTTATTTCCCCAAATTAAAGTTGCTCTTTAAACAGAAGCTGGTCTAACATCCTGGGGGGGGTGGGGTGTGTGTGTGTATGGAATGGTTTGGTTATTATTTAAACATGGGGTTAGAGAGTTGGAACTCCTCACTTGGCACCTCCTCACCCAACAAGCTGAGATCTATCAACAACAGGCTGCTGCTTCACTTGTTTGATTTTTACAGGCAGAGGGAACTGGACACACCTCGGCTTCGCAGCCTGGAAGCTGCTGCTGCCTGAGAAGGGCTGTATTTGCCAGGGCTCGGGCAAAAAACCAGACTTAGAAGAGAAGCAGCTCTTCAAACGAGCTGTTCCTGAGACCCAGCAGGAAACATTCTGCCTCGGCAACACCTGCTCCTGAGTAGCAAGACACCAAGTCCGAGGCTGTGGGACAAGTGAAGACCATCCGTGAGGACAACTGCCACGGTAAAGACTGTCTCACACATTAATCTTCCCAGGCAGGACACTACCAGGCACTGCCTTTAGCTCCTTGTTCACCCAGACCTCACTTAGGAATTGTAACAACAGACTGAACCACAAGACACAGGACAAACACCACAACTTCTTTACTTACATTATCCTTCATAATTAGCGTCCCGTGCATTAGCTTTGGCTTCTTGGCATCTGGTAAGAGACCTGAACCGAGGCCAAGGGAAGAGAAAGATGATGTGTTTAATGATGGTGTGTTTCAGTTCTCATACAACTCCCACAGGGCTTTATGGATTTGATTTCTTTATAGATTGTACATCTGTGTTGTGCCTGTGAAAGCACATGGTGCTTAAAGCATCATCGGGGCTCCAGACACGTAAGAAACTAAGGTTAGTGATACCCACCCACTGCTCCTCTTCCCACATCCTGATTTGAGAGGTTTTAGGTATTTCTTAGATGGGGTTTATAGGATTAATTCCAGTTCTGACAGCCCCACCTACCAAAAGCACACATGGACTTTGGTTTGCAGGGACCAGGCAATAAGCAGCCAACGAAGCAGAGTGTGTGTGTGTGTTTTTAAACATTTGTGAGTGCAGACTGTGAGCACAGCAGCCACTTCAGTTCACAGGAAGCCCTTCCAACCACTACGTCCTCGTAAAACCCACTTCTCTTACAGGAAGTGCTGCTCCAAGTCACCATCACTACACCCAGCCCTTCACCACCGCTTCCACCCAAGGCAAGTCCCAGACAACACCGACGGGGCCAGAGAGATTGAATTCTTGCTTGGGCTTGTCTCACCGATCGCTGTTTCTCTCTTCAGGAGTCCCAGGGATATGTCCACAGGAATGCTGGGGTTGGTGAACAGCGTCGTGGTCTCTCCGTTCGCTGGCATGTAACAGTTGACATCTGCAAGGCAAAGCCCCGGCCTCAGCTCTGCCGCAGCCGCGCTTCCCTCCCGGAGCCCAGGCTTCCAGTGTCCCCCCACATTCGGCTGACAACCTTACTGGAACCATCAAACCCCGCTGGGACAGGACCTCCTGCAGTGAGTAACCAGCCCCTGTGAATTCTGTGCTTTCTCTACTTGTCCGTTAAGAGCAGCCCTTTCCAAGGAATTAATTAATGTATATATTTTTTTCCTGGAGCTCATTCCCTGTCAGGAAGTGAAGTCGGTAACGTGCAGGGCCAGGTACACCCTGCCTGCCTCAGCCTCTCTTAGGAGTGAAATAGAAATTCACTAAGTGCTGAGCTAGAACAATACAAATGTAACAAAACACCTTTTACTTCAGGTCCAAATGGGCACTAAAACTAAAATTAAATGGGCTTAATGCCTTAAGTAAGAACGTTACAGCCCCAGAGTGACTGGAGAACTGTAACCCAGCGCCTGACTCCGTGCTGAGGCCCACTGGATGAAGTGTGTGAATTTTAAGGCCTGTCTTCTACCACCATTCCCTCCTCTCTAGCAGCACGGTACGTACGAAACTCCTGTTCTATTTTCTGCTTCAGGAACTCCATTTTCTTCGCTTCCCCGTGAACCAGCAGGACGTTTCGGGGCTCAGCCTGGCGGATGAGCTGCATTATCCCCTTGGCGTCGGCGTGGGCACTGAAGGACATGTACTCCACCTGCATCTTCACCTCCAGCTGTGGGGAAGCAGAGAGCTCGGCCTCATCACAGCTTCTGCACCACACACACCCCCCTGGCACCGCGGGATTTAGTTTGAAGAAGGAAATTGGAGGAGGAGGAGGAGGCTGTGGGCAGAGCTGCTGGTCAGCAGAGACTGGACATGATGCTGTATGGAAAAGCTTTCAATAACTGACAGGATCAAACAGCCCCATTTCAGAGCACAAAGTACCTGCAGTACTTTTAATCCCCATTACCTAAGGACAGTTGGTATCAGTTTTAATATCCTTGGCTGCCCAAAAATGTATCCTTTTTACCTATGTAACCAACAGTGTGTAGTTATTAAACACTATAAATGTCTTACAGCAAAAAAAATACACAAAGGGGAAAAAACTCCTCTAGTTCAAACCTAAAGAAAACGCTACTTGGGTGTTTCCAGTGTTGTACGTGGTGTATTCCCAGTGCAAGTACCTGAACTTTGAAGAACTTCCCCCAAACGATCTTCCCTCTTGAAAACAAAACTTACTATTTGTCTTCCTTCCATCTCCAGCTTGCGCTGCCCGCTCAGAATCTTGTGGCCCACGGTTCCCTGCACACAGTAGCCCGGCATGATGACCTGAGAAGGAAACAACAGCCATAAAGGTCATCCTGCAGCTAGAAACTGTGTGTTCTGCCCCCTCTTCCATCCTCCCCTCCTGCAGAGGTCCCTTCCAACCCCATACCAAGTGCAAAGGGAACTGCTGAAATCCAGGCAGCACTAAGAATGAATCCTAGTTACAAAGCTCTTTGAAACAGCATCAAATTAACAAAAGCAATTTTAAAAACGAAGTCACACTTTGCAAAGAGAAATGCGAGCTGGAGAGCTCTGCCCTGGGCTGGGTCACTAAAGGGTTCGTGTGGTTTAACCCTGGATGCTCGGGAAGAGCTTTCCTGCAGCCTGGTCCTTGTGGCCTTGTCCTCACGCCCGTGTCAGCGCTGCTGCCGCGTTAACACAAACAGCACCCAAGAAACACAATTTCTTACCATGTTCTTCTCATTCCCTGCCCATTTCCTGAAGATCTGAAGGGACTGTCCTGCATGAAGCATACCTGGGGTTGCAAACACCACCTGGAATGTGAAGATGTATCAAGAATCACCACAGAAAGCATTATTCCCGCTACTTACAACGTAGAAACATCCTAAAACTGAGCGAGTATCCACTAACACCCATCACATCCCACTTCCTACATCAAAGTTCTCGGGTTTTTATTTTATCTTTCCCACCTTGTCTAATTCTTATGTAAATGGTACCACTCCAGGACATTTTTGTGAGCATCCCCAGAGTCCAATAAAAAATTTCAATTATTTTATAATGCTACTGTCACGCTCGACAGATTCCTCTTTCAGCTACTGCCTAAAAAACCAGTCAGAAATAAACCCAGCAACAAAAGATTGTGTCGTAAAGGACCTGTTTCCTGTCTTAAGTCACAGGAACAAGCTGTAAAAATTAAGGTTTGAACCAGGTTGAGAGCTACAGGTTGTATCAACATGCAATCTTTGTTTTAATTTTCCCTGGGCATCTTCCCTTTACTGAAAGAAAGGCAGAAAGATCTTTAGTAGTTACACAGATAAAAGCACTGAGTTGGTCCCAGGAGGGTGTTGGATGAGATGCTGGTATTAATGGGGGCACAGAGTGGTACAAAACCAGCCCCCCAGCACCCACACACCTACCATAGGCCCTGGATTGTCTGCGAAGGCCCGATCAAACGCTTTGATGTGTTTGAATTCAAACATGTTCCTCTGCACAAACGTTTTCCGAATTTTCTGGTTAGTCCAGGTGATGAAGAGCTTGTAATAATGGTTGGCCTTCTCCGTCAGTCCCGTGGAGAAATAAATTGGAGCCTTCAAGTTCATTCTCTCCCTGTAGAAAGAAGCGTTTCCAAAAAATCCACGAGGACCGAATTGGGACCCTGGATGTTCACGTTTAAGCTCCACAAACCTGTGGAGTCTCCCAAGATTATTTTGGGAGGGTTGAACTAGATGATCTCCAGAGGTCCCTTCCAACCCCATAGCATCCTGTGATCATTCTGTCCCTCCCCGACTCTGGGTGAGCTGTCAATCACTGTTCTGAGAGAGCTGCATCACTGGGCATGAACATACGACCAATGGGCTTTAGTCCAACTCTCCCTCCCACCCACTACAGACAACTTCCTCCCATTACAAATATTAATCTCTCTGCTACAGGCCATAACTAAAAGCAGTAGCATTTGGTATTTTCAAAACCCATTTCCACACAACACTTCAAATGTCACTTTAATACTCGTTCATCCCTCCTCCCCCTCCTGTGCAAGCGGTGTGACAAAGACACAATCGCGTATTTTAAAGGACAGTTGATGCAGGGGGGGAGCAGAAAAGGACTGGATTAAAACCACGGTGTCTCGTTTAGAGCCAGGAACGCTGGGAAATCCAAGGAAAGACGTCATTCCCCGGCTGCCAGCATGGGCTGGACCTGCAGGGGAACACTGCCAACACCTGTACTAAACAGGGATAAAGGAATCGGAGCACGAGGAGGAGAGGAGGGAGGTGGGACATGCCCAGAGGAGGCTGCACTCACCAGAAAGTTTCCAATAAAATGCAAAGCTCCTGGGCACGTCCAAGGGCAAAAACTGGGATGAGAACCTGCAATTGAGATGGGATTTACAGCCCGTGAAACAGCACGTAAGCAGCCCTGCAGCGTTATCATTTCTGAACAAGCCCCTCAGTTCCCTCTCACTTCCTGCTACTCTTTTTGCTCGTTCTCCTTCCCACAGAAACCTGTTCTCCTGCAGTTTTGGCACAAAACGAAAGGCACCAACGTTTGGTCATAAACGGGTGCCTGAGCTAATTACTAATTACACAACAGAGCCAATGAGAGCTCTGCAGAAGAAAAAACACATCGCTTGGGTTCTTTAATCACCCTACCTTCCCTCCTCTTTCTACAGTCTCGTGAACTTTCTTCAGGAAGTCTCTTTCTCTGCAGCGTTTGGAGTCTCTGATAGTGGTGGCGTAGGTGGATTCACTGATTAATAAATCCGGGCGACACTTGTCAATCCAGGCAGCACTAAAACAAAAGGAATTTAAAAAAAGACAAATTAAGAGACAGTAACCGGCATTTCTGACGGGCAGGACTCAAAGGTGGGTGGAGAACGTCACTGTCCCCATCTGCAGACAGAACAGGCACACAGAGGTGCGTTGGCTCACCCAAGGTCACCGAGGAGCCCTGTGGCAGCATGAGGACTCCTCTCTTTGCTTCCTTTAAATTACTCCATTTCAGAACACAGACTATGGACTTTGAAAAACAATTCTTCTCCAGTCTATTACTGTTTTAAATGCCTTAAAATACAATTCTGAATAGCATGAATATTGTAAATCTCTCAGAGATGCCAACAAAAATAAAGTCATAGAATGGTTTGGGTTAAAAGGGACCTTAAAGATCATCCAGTGCCACCCCCTGCCCAGGGCAGGGACACCTCCCACCAGACCATGTTCCTCAAAGCCCCATTCAACCTGGCCTTGAACCCCTCCAGGGATGGGGCAGCCACAGCTTCTCTGGGCAACCTGGGCCAGGCTCTCACCACCCTCACACCAAAGAAGTTCTTCCTGAGATCTAATCTAAATCTCCCCTCTTTCAATTTAAAATGAATGTTAAAGTTTGAGACTGGCACTCTCTTAGAAAGTAAACACATTTAGAAAATACCATGATAATAAAATATTTTAAACATCCAAGTCCAACTGTTATGTAGGCTTAAAAACACATTAACATGAGTATACAGGAAGAGCTCTATCTGGAAGAATCAATGTAAATCTGTTTATTCTCAAAACGCATTTACATTTCCAGCAAAGCCATCATTACGTATCACAGTCTCCTAATGAAGAACCAATGCTGGTAAGACCCCAGTATTTAACAGACACTGCCAGAAACCCATACAATTCATAGAGTCTCGGCTTCCTACTTACCCTAAGTGTCTGTCTGGTGTCATGTTATAATCACCCTAAGGGAAGAAGAAAATCCGTTAATATTCCCGAGGGCATGGGACAGGCCATTCCAAGCTGTGGGTGTCTATTGTAAAGGCTGGTTTGGGTACTCACCGTGTACACAACTGACTCACATCCAACCTTGATCTGGAACATGGCTGCCCCCAGCACGTGGCCCGCGTAGTACGCCTTGATCTCCAGCTCCTCGTCCACCTGCACCAAGAGACAAAGGCTGCATTAACACACGTTGTTTCCAACCACCCCCACACTGCTCTGCCCTTCTACAACCACCCCAGGGGGGGCAGAACCCGCCCCTTCACCTGAACGGTCTGGTGAAGATGCACGGCGACCACTTTTTTCATACAGTCTTTAATCATTTGGGAAGTGAAGAAGTTGGTTTCCCCTTTCTTATCGACGGTTATTTTCCTGTAGTCCTCCAGGAGGATGGGACAGATGGCCTTGGTGGGATGCGTCATGTAAATGGGCCCGTCGTAACCCACCATTTCGCTGAAATACGGCAAAGCTCCGCAGTGGTCCAAATGGAAGTGGCTGTGAAAAGACACAACAGCCCGTGGAGATGCTGCACAGGGGATTCAGCTTCCCCAGCTCACACCTCGCTTCAGATTTTTAAAGCTCTGCACGACACAGAGGAGCTCGCTAAAATACAGACTTCTGGGCTGCTTGGGACAGCGCATAAAGCTTTCCTGTTTTCCATCTGAGCTCTGACAAGGAAGGAAATTTCCTCACCTGATGATCACACAGTCTAGGAAGTCGGTCAGCCGTCCGTTCTGAGTGATGTAAGAGAAGTCAGGAAAGCGTCTCTGCAAAGACATGAAAGAGGTTGGCCATTACAGATCAAAGCCAGTTAACACCACATCATTAATCCAACTAAACTATGGTGTGATCAACCTCAAACACCAGAAACGTGCCATCATGTGCTTTGGAGCAAAACTGCGCTAAGGCAGGTGATGGCAGCCGTGTCAGCAACACAGCAAGACACTCTCAGGGGAGACCTTGTAACAGCCTTCCAGTACCCAAAGGGGGCTACAGGAGAGGTGGGGAGGGGAGCCACAGACACGGGGGAATGGTTTTAAATTGAAAGAGGGGAGATTTAGCTCAGATACCAGAAAGAACTTCTTTGGTGTGAGGGTGGTGAGAGCCTGGCCCAGGTTGCCCAGAGAAGCTGTGGCTGCCCCATCCCTGGAGGGGTTCAAGGCCAGGTTGGATGGGGCTTGGAGCAACCTGGGCTGGGGGGAGGTGTCCCTGCCCAGGGCAGGGGGGTTGGAGTCTCATGATCTTTAAGTTCCCGTCCAATTCTATCCATTCTACAATTCTACATGCAGGAAGAGTCACAGAGAAGAAGGATGGGAGGGCAGACACAGAAACTGACCTTGCAACTAAATAAATTACAGCTGAGTTTATCTTCACAGTCAAACAGGTGACCAATGTGTTTTAACTTACCCACAGGTCTCACAGCAGAAACCCTCAAACCCTCTTCTGTAACAGCACATCTGCTCTGGGTCACGCTTTAACTATTTTAATCCTACACAATATTTTTGCTGTTATTCCTTTCCTAGTATTATCAGGTGACCAAACACGAGGAGTATTTCCTAGCTCTCCCTCTAAAGTGTGAGATCCATGGTGCGAATCCCACGCATAATTAACTGCCCAAACCCAATCATTGTGTCAAGAGCGGTCTAGCTAATGATGGGATTAATGCTTTCAAGCACAGAAAATACCTGCCCATGTGAAACACAGAAAGACCAAAACCACCTGGAATGGTGCATTCCCAGCTTGCTTAATATTTTTTTGGAGTTCACAACCCAGGGAAAGGATGGCTGGATGGTGGCACTTCACAGAGCAGGAATACTTGAGGGGACAAACCTCTTGCATGAGAAGGCAAGATTTTGAAGAGGCAGTAACTGTTGATTCTCTGCCATAACCCAGCTCCAACGTGTGCCTGATAATCACACCTGGCTAATATCACTCCTGTGTCACGTAAGGTAAGTCAGGTCACGTTCAAATAAACAGAACAGAGTGGAACGGTGAACCAGGAGCCCTGCTGGGAAGGGCCAGCCCACCTACACCCCTACACAACATTCAGCCTTCTCCACTGTACTCACGTCATCGTTGTAGCCCATGTGCATCCCACAGTCAAGCATTACGTTCTTCCCGGCGATAGACACAAGGATACAGCTGCGTCCCACATCCTGGCCAGCTCCTGCACCCCAGCAAAGACAGGCAAGTGAGACGTCTCTGGGAATATTCAGTCACTTCCAAAAAAAACGCATTTAAAGGGCCGTATGGACTTCCTAACCTTTTTCCAATACAGTAGAAGACTATATCCTTTTTTCCAAGCCAGCAGATCCGTTTGAGAGAAAGCAAATGTGAAGTGATTTACCCCATTCCCTGAGCTTATGAGGGGCCCTTCCAGCTGCAGTTGCAAAACTGCAGAAAATACAGCATTGTGTCCAAACCCTTAAGCGGTTCAGGGCACATTTGTTCTCTACCCACTGCGGGGCGATCACAGCTACAGCTTTCAATAAGAGAGAAATAATCTCTTATCTGGAAAGGAGCTTGAAGTTTCCAGGGCTCTACACCTCCCCAAGCACCCTGGCTCTCTGTGAAACACAGACCTTCATTACGTTCTGCTTAAGTCAATTCCAAGCCACAAAACTATCCCTCAGGATGCAGCGGTTCTGCTCAGCACATCCTTTGCTCTCTCAGTACATAAATGCATCTGAACAGTTTCTGTGCAACCCATTAAGACAAAAATAATCTGCTTCCCGTGGATCTTTAGCACAAAGTCAACTAATACTCTGTCTGCATTAATGAATCCTGTAATCAAAACAGCGTTGTCAGACTGTCCAAGCCTTACTTGCTTGAAAGACAAGAGGACAGTGACAAACTGACAAGAAGAACAGGTTGCCGTACAGCTCTAACACAACATATCACCATGAGCAGCTTTTTGTGGCATGGAACAGCGAGTACATCTCCATCAGTCCCACATACATCACTTCAAATTCTAAATGACAAAGTTTTTCAGCGTTTCTATTTCAGGGTGATTTTAGATTGGACTTACCCAAGGGAGTGACTTTTATTTCAGGCATTTTAACAAACTCTAAGTCTCAAACTGCACAGCAAGTTATTTCAGAAACAGACTAGCAGAGACCTCAAAACGAAGAGAAGATTTAGCTGGTTTTACAGCAGCCATTTCAATTATTTTTCAACATCGGGCAGAAGACTTAGGCAGAGGCTCAACTTCTTCCTAGAGGGAAGACAGTGAGAAAACACCCGTCAGACCCAGCCGAGGGTGATTAACCACTGGAAACTCGGGCTTCCGTAACCTCCATCACCGCTACCATCCGGCGAACACCGTGACGGGGAGAGAGGAAAGGCCTCCCGCCCTGCGGTGTTTATTCACAGAGCACACGGGTCTCCCACCGCAACCCCGCCACCCTCCTGAGGTAAAGCCCGCCTGAGGCGCAGCCGGGACCGGCCCCGCCGTTCCCCGCGGCCCACAGGGAGGACACCCCTCACAGACCGCCGCAGCGGAGCCTCTCGGCCCGGCGGTGACACCCCCAGCCTCATCAAAGCCCCAACCAAGGCTCCCCCGAACCCCCCGCCTCACCGCGGCCTTCCCGGCCCCGGGCCTGCTCCCGGCCGCCGCTGCGCAGGCGCGGCCGCCCCGCCCGGCGGGGAGGGATGGGGCAGCGTCGGTAATGGCGGTGGCGGCGGGAGCCTTCAGCCTGCGGGAGGTCCTCGCCGCCTTCCAGACGTGCGTGACGGAGCAGCGGGAGGTGCTGCTGGGCCCCTACCTCCGCGGATGGCGGGGGCTCATCCGGTGAGTGCCCCCGCGGCGGCCGCCCCCGGCCCGTGCCCGCCGCCGCCCGCTAACGCCCGTCTCGCCCTCAGGTTCCTGCACAGCCTGGGCGCCATCTTCTCCTTCGTCTCCAAGGACGCGGTGGCCAAGGTGCAGATCATGGAGAACTACTGCGGCGGCGAGCAGCGGGAGAAGTACGTGTCGCTGCAGTCCATGGTGGAGTACGAGCTGTCCAGCGGGGTGGTGGATCTCCAGAAGAGATCGGGACGGCCCGACTCTGGCTGCCGCACCGTCCTGCGTCTCCACAGGGCCCTGCGCTGGCTGCAGCTCTTCCTGGAGGGGCTGAGGACCGGCCAGGAGGACTCTCGCACCTCCGTCATCTGCACGGACTCCTACAACGCTTCCCTGGCCGCCTACCATCCCTGGGTGATCCGCAAAGCGGCCACGGTGGCCTTCTGTGCCCTGCCCTCCCGCAACGCCTTCCTCGAAATCATGAATGTGGGCACGGCCGAGGAGGCTGTGGCCATGCTGGGTGAGGCCTTACCCTATATCTGCGACGTTTATGGCATCACCCAGGAGCTCTTTGCCCAGCATAAGCTGCTTGACCTTCCTTGAGGGGAGGGATGTTCATGAGCAGTGCCAGGTCCTGAAGTCATGAGTGAAAACCGTATGTTTTCAGACACAACAGGGTCTGGTTCTCTGTCCATGGTCACTCCCCATTTTCCTTTTCCAGTACGGAGCTGACAAGTTGCAAAGCTATTCAGGATGCCTCATTTTGTAAGAGAAAAAAATGCACCTTTTTTTTTTTTCTTTTGTATCTATATCTCTCCACGCATGTAGAGCCTTGGCTCTACAGCAAGAAAAACCCCATTATTAGTGTGCTTATGGGATTTCTTTTCCTGGATTCTACCATCAACTCTCCAGCTAGACTGGGAGTAAGGGGGGGTGTTTTCCTTTTTAAGCCAAACTTTGCAACTTCAGCACCTTCCGTCCGTTTACACCAATAGTCGGGACCTCCTGTGACAGCACAACTCTCAGATGCGGTGCCTGAGCACGATAACACTACACAGGAGCTCACTTTGCCACTTTTATGAATGGAATCAGGGGGGGTGGATTCCCTCTGTTACACTTTAACCATGAAAATGCAATCACGAGTAACGCCCGTCTGAAAGAGAGCTCTTTTCCTTGTGGTCACAGACCTATTTGATTACTGCTGCTAATTCTGTGTCCTCAAGAATTAATGAAGGGAAGTATAGTGTCTAATTACTGTAAGAGACTGTTCTCCCTTTGTGTTTGGATCCATTAAGCAGGACCTTCCTCCTGTGTCACTTCCCCTGCCCTTTAATATCTGCTTTATGCATCCGTGGAACAGTTGGTAGTATGTGCTATACATTTATCTGCTGGAGACTGTACTTTACCTGTTCTCCAGCCGTGCTTCTAAAACTGTATAGTCTCTTGATTATTTGTTTTTTTAAATGAATATGTCAAATGCCTACAAAGATGACTTCTCTGGGGAGAAATCTGAACTTGCACTGTACATCACTATGTTGTGAGGCTTATGGCTTCTACTGCAAATCACTGTATACACTAGCCAGTGTGTGTATATTTGACACACACACCTGAGTATGTCAAATGGAGTTTACTTGGCTTTTTAAAAAGCTGAAAAAGCACTACCACTGTTAGTTCAGGATGATGTGAACATTCTGAGGAGGAGGGAGAACCCCACAGGCTGTACCACAGTTTGCTGTATCTCATGTAGATGGCATTTTGTCCTAATGTAACACTGAACGATTCGGGTAAACGCTGATACCTCATGGAGATTAAACAAACTGGACATTAAATTATGTGAATAACACGCCTCTGTAGTGTATCTTTTATAGGAACACTTGCTTGCTTTGTGGTGCTGGGACATGACTCTGTTGGCTGTTAATATCTTTGCTGGCAGAGTGTTTCAGTTACCCCAGTGACCAAACCTGCAACCAAAACTGCCAGGAGTCACCCCAGTAAGGTGCAGACTGAGCTCCTCCTCTCATCAGTCAATTTTGCCTAAAGATAGGAAATGTTCATTTTTTTGAACATCCTCAAAGGAGGTTTAGTTGCTATGCTCCTGTGCCACTTGGGTTCCTGGGCAAGCACAGGTGGGAGGGAACAATTGTCTGTATGTGACTTCTACACCATCCAAGCAGCTTTCCCCCCCCCCCTCTGAAGACGAATTTGTACTTCTTTTCAAAAGAAGTTACGTAGTTAATGCTAACACTTAAATAGTTCATTAAGGGGAAGGCATCCTTAAAAGGATGTCAGTATAAACATACCTATAAGGTAGCTATAGGAGTCTACAACTCTTGCTTGCTCATATACTCGATATATAAGTATATATACTCATGGGAGTACTCATACACTTAACTTCCTTCAGTGTACCTGCTCCTTTTCATACATGGAAAAATATTCTTGCCTTATAACAAAAGTGGTGCATCACTGTGGCTGTATAAACAGGTTTTATGATATCATATAAATATATAATAAGCCAATAAAATGCAGGAAATCGAACTTCCCAGTTCAGAGCTACCCTGTTTTCTAAAATTCAAACCCGACAGAAACAACGCAGACCATGATGCAACCGTGCTGTGGAACTTGTACCAAAAGCAAAGGCTTTCAGCTGAAGTTAACGTCATAGTTACAGTTTTGTCAGAGAGAGAAAAATTTAGATGAGCCAACAACAACTTCTTAACACCAGCAGCAGAGCCAGGTGTTCTTCACTCACCAGCCTCGCCGTTGAGGAACAGCCTGCTCCTTGGGGTGGACTGAGGGAAGATCTGGTATCTCTGTGATGAGGTGAGCTTGAATTAAAAAAAAAAATAAAAATAATAAAAATTACTGCCCTGTAAACCTTTTACACTACCCCCTAGTTCAGACAACATATTATTCTGAAGTTCATTTGAAAATGAACTATGTGCCATCCTTTCAGTGCTGCTAAGCAGGGAGCACAGAGGTGAGTGCCGGGATGGAGGGAGAGCCTCGGATACGAGGAGGAGGTGACACTGGAGAGCACAAGAGCGTTTTCCTCCTCCTCCCCAGTCCAGGCAATGGCTGTGTGATGGTAACAGCACCTTTTTCTACCAGGCTTTGCCTTGCCAGAAGCTCCTGTCAAAGCCCGTTCTCCTTGTCAGTGCTTTGGCTGAGCTGCCTGCGCTGATAAAGATCTGCTCCAGCATCAGACTGGTCACAAATCCCTTCGTGAAAACCATCAACAGGGACAGTTCCTACAAACACACTCCATTAAGGATGATGCTTGGGGGTGGTTGGGACACCCGAGTTTCCCACCTCTCCCGCAGGAAGTCCCATTTCCAGAGCCTTGGCAATGACTTCAGTGTAAGTCACTCTGCCCGGGCCAAGGAAAGCAGGGTCAGGCCCAGCGCGCTCAGAGGGCACCGCTGTGAATTTGCCTATTGCCCACAAAACAGCGTCACGCGTTCAATGCATTTCTTTAAACAAATCATTCCCCATTATTTTCATCTCTCCCAGTTCTACTTAAAGAGACTTCCCGGGAACTGGGGAGACCACGAGCCCTGCCCCTCTTCCCTCTCCCACATTCACTTGAAGGCTTTCTTTGAAACTTTTTCCCCAAACCAGACAAGTTATGGTCCCTGAGCTGCTGCTGGGCTTCAGCTTGGGTTGGGCAGCAGCCCTCAAACCCACGTGCCTCTCGGCTCAGTTTAGAAGACCTGGTGATTATATCATTGGAGGCTTGTTCCCTTTTGGAACCGTCACCGTGAACCTGACAGCACGATCCGAGCCCACATTAGTGGTGTGTGAAAGGTAAGAAGGACATTTGCTTAATTAGTGCTTGTTAAGTAGAGTCACTGGGGCTGGGAAGAGAAAGGAAAAGTAGTCCTTCTGATGGTCTTGCAGGAGAACATTAAAGGTGCTCCAGGGGCCTGGAGCATCTCTCTGCTGAGGAAAGGCTGAGGGACTTGGGGCTTTTTAGTCTGGAGAAGAGAAGGCTGAGGGGGGATCTGATCAACACCTAGAAATACTTCAAGGGTGGGTGTCAGGAGGATGGGGCCAGGCTTTTTTCAGTGGTGCCCAGTGAGAGGACAAAAGGGAACAGGCACAAACTGGAGCATAAGAAGTTCCATATAAACATGGGGACGAACTTCTTTGCTGTGAGGGTGGCAGAGCCCTGGCAGAGGCTGCCCAGAGAGGTGGGGGAGTCTCCATCTCTGGAGACATTCAAACCTGCCTGGACTTGTTCCTGTGAGACCTGCTCTGGGTGGGCCTGCTCTGGTGGGGGGTTGGACTAGATGATCTCAGAGGTCCCTTCTAACCCCACAGCACCCTGTGAGAGATGGAAACAAGATTAGCTCTAAGATGTGCCATCCACTTCTGAAGGAACGTGGCCAGCACTGTGGGAACCATGGGCTCCATGGCCAAGAAAAGGTCACCTGAGTCTTGATCCTCCCAGTTAATCATACTGGTTTCTCTCTACCTCTGTTTCTTCTCCTGTGAAGCACAGAGGATACATTTGCTGACAGACAGAATGAATTAGATTTGAAAGGTGCTCAGAGCCTCTCAAAAAGCGTCAGAGGCAGCGGGTACAGGGGTGCTCTGCTGCCTGTGCCACATAGACCCAGCAGGATGTTGAAACGTCAAAGAAACGGGAATAAACCGATCACCGCTGTGACCACACCGAGAGACCACACAATTCCCTCTCCTCTTCCTGCAGGTTATTTGTAGACGGGCTACTATGGGCTCTTGGGATGAAGTTTGCTATCGATCAGATCAACAATTCCACTTCACTTCTGCCGGGAGTGAAGCTGGGCTATGACATCTATGACACCTGCTTTGAGCCTGTGGTGGTTTTACAGCCCAGTTTGCTGTTTCTGACCCAAAATGGCACAACAGGAATTGGAGTCCTCTGCAACTACACCGACTACCAGCCCCGTGTGACCGCGGTGATCGGGCCACATAAGTCAGATCTCTGCTTGGTAACAGCCAAGCTGTTCAGCTTCTTCTTGATCCCCCAGGTAAAGAAACTCCCTGGAGAAGCAAGAATTCTCCTTTTTGGCGTGGGAAGGGTTTGGATCAGGAACACTGGCTGTGCTCTAGGTCTTTGAGCTTTAAAGCACAGATTCCAGTCTTTCCTCTGCCACAGGTTTCCCAAGTGACCTCGAGTAGGTCATTAAACTTCCCTCCTGGAACACACTCCAGTGTCTAACTTCACAGGGGAGAAGAGGGTTAATTCAGGCCTCTCTGTGGTCCACGTAAAATGGGAATAACAGAGCTCCCAACATAAACCAGGAGGATCCCATGAAAGTACATCTGTAAGTGCTCAGTCACCACAACAGAGAGAGCTATAAAGGTCAGGTAAATTTAGCCCTGAGCTAAGATATCACTGAATCTTGGGTGCATCACCCTTCATAGAAAGTAGTTAAGATTGTCATCAATGAGAAGGGCTGGGGCTGCAATGATGGACACAAATGGCAGTGGAAAGAGATAGCCCTGGGGGACAGTGCTACAGGATGTAAGTGACAGGGGACAGGTTATGGCTCTCTTAGTAAATGTAGCCACAATGGACCTATTCCTTTAGACAAGTTCTTCCTTCTCACTACCCTGACCCAGCATTTTTGGAATGCGGGGCACTGAGACTAAGCAAAGAAGGTGGACAGCAACCTGGAATGTGAACACTTCCCTCAACTTCCCTTTTCCCCTCATTTTCTCTCCTACCCTCTAATCTGCAGGTCAGCTACGGAGCCAGCAGTGAGAAGCTCAGCAACACGGAGGTGTACCCATCCTTCTACCGCACTGTTCCCAGTGATAAGAAACTGGTGGAAGCCGTGGTCCTGCTGCTGAACAAGTTTGGATGGAACTGGATTGCCACCATTGGAAGCGACGATGAATATGGCAGAGGAGCCCAGGGGCTCTTCTTAAGCATAGCTGGAAATCACAGCATCTGCATTGCATTCGAGGGGCTCATTCCTACAGACCTTGCAGACCCCAAAGCTCAAAACCAGCTGGAAGATACCATTAAGTTAATTAACACCACCAAAGTCAACATCATTGTCCTTTTCGCTTTTAGTCAGCCAGCCCAGGCCCTGCTGGAACAAAGCATCAGGATGGGACTGAGTGAGAAAGTCTGGATTGGCACTGAAGCCTGGATACTGTCCGACTTAACTTCCTCCATCCCAAACATTCAGAGCATCGGGACAGTCTTAGGCTTTATTATGAAAGCAGACACAGTCCCTGGCTTCCAGAAATACGTTGCCGACCTCTTTACCTCCGTTCAGCAGGATCAATTTTGCCAGGAGTCTAGAGAATTCACCCACCTCGTGAACTCGGACGCGCTGGGCGCCCTTTGCCAAGAGTGCGACCGCATCGGGCTGCACAACGTCTCGCCCGCGCTGAGCCGCTCCCAAATCCATCCTGTGTACGTCGCCGTCTACAGCGTGGCCCATGCACTGCACCGAGCACTGGGCTGCACCCACCATGCATGTCCCAGAGCATCACCCATCAGATCTTGGCAGGTGAGTAAAGGAGGGGGGGTGAGTGGGTGGGAAGGGTGGGACAACAATTTTTTTAATCCAATTTACGCTTCAGAGCTGCTCACAGCCAGGCAGGGAGGGGAGGGAGGGACATTGCACTGTGCCCCTGTCCCGGCAGAGATACCACCTCAGTAATTCCCTCAGCCCCTACACGAGGACACTGCACCTTCTCTGCTGCTGCCCAGGGCTCCTTCTCCTCTCTAGGGCTAATTGGGCTTGGCACAACAGAACAGTTGATAATACAGCCAGAAGGTCGAAAGCTGCAATCGTAGCCCACGTAAAGGACAACTGATTTCAGCCAGGAATTAGCTTCCTGCCTTATCACCCTCCAAGCAAGACCATCAACTCCACCAATGCTTACTGTCAATTTGTATTTTTCTCCTCAGCTGCTGCACTCCATGAACACGCTCCCGTTCACAGCAAACGGCCAAAGTTTCAGGTTTGATCAATCCCACAGCACAAACCCTGGCTACAAGCTGATATTCTGGTCCTGGGAAAACGGCACCCTTACTTATCTGCCTGTGGGCGACTACGAAGAGTCCTTGTACATCAATAAATCCCAGATTCAGTTTCACACTGCAGACCGAAAGGTAAAGACGGTGGGCAAAAGCATAAGCAATCACAAAATGAAGTGCACTTTTCTGCTGCTTCATTGGGACTGTTTCTAAGGAGCTATTAGCCTACAAGGCTTGTGCGGGACCCAGTTCTTGCTCCTCTGAAAACCTGTAACCCATCTCCATCACACAAAGCTAGAAAAAGGTATTCCCAGCACTGGTTAAGACTCAGACCCAGGGTGGATCCCAGCACAGCCCATTTCTTCTAATGTGTTTGGTGATAACAGGGCCTCTCCCGAAGGCATCTGGCTGACATTCACTCTTCCTTTTGGCCTAGGAGCCCACATCCGAGTGCTTCAGACACTGTGAACCAGGACAATTCAAACAAATAAAAGGATTCCACCTCTGCTGCTATGACTGTACGGATTGTCCAGGAAACACCTTCTGGAGCGCTCAAGGTGAGGTCTGAGAAACTGAATGGGCTTTAACCTTCTCTATTATGTCTATTTACTGCTTGAGGTAATGACAGTTGTGAGCTCTTCCTCCCTGCAGCACTGCCAGAGGGATATTTCCCTCCCTTTTTTTCCCCTCAAATTGCTCACTCTCCCTCTACAGACCCTCATAGAGGGACCTTCCTCTGTCGATCCCAAAGAGAATGCATTGGACAATGCGTGAGAGAGGGGTATGAAGAAATTTGGGGGTCATAGGTAGAACAGAGGCGTATGATGAAATTCCAGGATCTTTTGGAAGCTGGTGACTCTTCCTGGAGAAGGGAAACACAGCCAAGAAATACGTGAATGCTTTGTTGGGGGACTGAGAGATTGTACTATCCCAAGCTCTGGAGATTCAATAAGCTTAGGAACCGTGGTGGAAGCAGGCAAGGCAGCACCCAAACGAGGTACCTCATGCAGGACTATGACCCTTCCCTCAAGGCCTGCCATCCTGCAGCTCTCCCCTGCAAAGTGGTCATTGACATCTCCCTGCTGCTTTGCAGACAGCTCCACCTGCACTCCCTGCCCAGAGCACCAGTGGTCCCCTCTCCGGAGCACACAGTGCTACGACCGCAGCGAGAGGTACCTCTTTTGGAACGAGCTGCTCACCATCACCTTGCTGTCTTTGATGTCCATCACTGTATCCCTGACCTGTCTGACAGCAGCACTCTTTTTAAAGAACATCCAGACTCCCCTCGTGCAGGCATCAGGAGGCAAACTGAACCTCTTCGCCTTGTTTGCGCTCACCCTCCTCTGTCTCAGCTGCTGCCTCTACATCGGGAAGCCCAGTAACACCCTCTGTATGATCCAGCAGATAATCTACGCCCTCTGCCTCAACGGCTGCTTCTCCACCTTCTTCATCAAGTCCCTGGAGATCACCCTGGTGACCGAGTTCCCTCGCTGTGCCCCCACCTTCTTGCGCTGGGTGACCGGCAGGAGGGCCTGGCTCCTGGTTGCCCTGTGCCTCCTGGCTGAGTGCTTGTTCTGCGTCCTCTACCTGCACCTGGGCCCCGACTCTCTGCAGCCTGACTACAAGTCACTGCCCTCCGAAGTCCTGCTCGTGTGCAGGACGCAGTCCTGGTTGGCCTTCGCCCTGATGCACGGCTACAACAGCTGCGTAGGCCTCGTCTGCTTCCTCTGCACCTTCATGGTGCAGACCTCAGGGAAGAAGTACAATGTCGCCAGGGGGATCACGTTTGCCATCCTCATCTATTTCATCATCTGGATCTTCTTCGTTGCCATTTTTGCCACGCTGAAGACGGTCTTCAGGTCTGTTACTCAGATTGGGACCATTTTAGCAACCAGTCTGGGTATCTTGGGGACTTACTATATCCCTAAGTGCTACATCATCTTGTTTAAGCCTGATCTGAACACAGTGGATTACTTCCAGTATTCCATCAAAGAGGAGCCAGAGGAGGACTCTCAATAAACAGGCCAGAAACCAGATCCATCGTCACCTGCTTCCCAACAGAATCTGGCTACATTTTAATGAGATAATTCTGTTTATGATGACTCTATAAGCTGTGGTCCCAGATACAATCATCATATGAAATACAGCCTTATCCACTAGGCTGAGCACCACTTTCCTGTAAAGACTGCTGGTAATTTCCATTTCTTATTAACTAGATAACTGCTCCAGAGAGTTATCCACGAATCCTTTCATAGGCCTTACAATAACTTTCCAATATATTCAACAGCACGGAAATAGTAACTAGAAAGCCAGAAGGGAATCAGCTGAAAAGGTGAGAGATTATAGACCAGAAATAGAAATCCTTGGGATTAATTTATGAGACTGAGTACCTGCCTACACAGGATCCTCTGGAAATTGGTTCTCACAGATAACATGGCTCCTGTGATCACAGTCTACAAATCTATGTGTGTTTGTACCCTTGGTTCATTAAAAGTGGAGTCATTGATACCCTACAGCTCTGGGTCTCTTCGACTGCTGTTTTCTTGACTACTTTTGTCACGAAATCCGTACAACCCATTCCGATCTGCAGAGGCAGATATAGCGAGTATATTACCCATTCAAATCTCAATTCACTCATTTGTGTTTCATTAACATGTCTCTGCAAAGAACATGGAAATGAGGACAAGGTGCAGGGAAATGAAGAGTGTGTAAATCACACTATTCAAAGTCGTGGCAAAAAGCTCCTTCCGTCTCAAAAAACCATGCAAACCTCACCAGAGAGAAACATTTCCTACCCTGTGACACATTCTGCAAAAGGGACAAAATAATCTAATGCTTTGAGGAATAAGAAATACTAATTCTAAACCAGGGAAGATTTTCATTCTTAAAAATGGGTGCACTGCAAATCTAGCTGTCCTAGATCTCTGTGGCTACCTGCATAGGAAATCCTCCAGCTGTACTTGAGAAAAACATAAGCATTTGACAAAAGCATTCCTCAGCATGATTAAAGACAGCAAAATTCTGACCTGGAGACTGGAAGTCCTTGTTTCTGGAGACTTCTTCAGCCAGTCTTCACCAGCAGGTTGTTGCACCCGAGAACCTCAGCAGTACTCCTCACTTCAGTGCTGGGATTCCACGGCAGGGAAGCACTAAAGAATTTTTGATCATCATTCCACAAATAGAGAAGGAAAAAAAAAAATCCAGTTTACCTCTACTGCTTCTTTTTCTGGCAGTAGAGCTACAGCCACAACAGACTGATTCTTTTTTTGTTTTCTTTAGAGGGAAAGGGAGGGGGTGAGGGTAGAAGGAGGAGGGGAGAAGCAGCTGATTGAATTATTCAACCAGTTCCAGTCACCTGCAGACAATTCATACGAAGGTCAGCTGGAGCCCATCAGGCTCTGCAGTAAAAGGCTGCAAGAAGACGTCCAAACTTCTGTTCTTATTTCACCTAAATGGGAAAACACTGGGCAGACCATTCTGCATCCTGTGTCAACAGCCACGGGGTGGAAGGGAGAATACTGGAAACTCTGCTAAGCTTTCTTACAGGCTTTTATATAAATCTGCTGCAGAATTGAGCCATTTATAATTAGTGCCTCTGTAGTAACTAGGACTTTGTCTCTCCCTTTGCCGCTTGATCTCTACCAGCTACAAGGAGGGTTGCTCTTTCTACGTGAACCACTCAGACCTTACAGGGAGGCTGGGTGTCCTCGTGTTCCATGACAAATACACCGTGGTTTAAGCCTTACCAATTAGTCTGCAAAGTGGTGTCCCACTGATCCCAGCTTGTCTCTGCTGGGGTTTTGTGCACAGAGTTCAGAAAAGGGGAATATTCACAAGGAACAGATGGGTTCTACCAGCAGACTTGTCTCCTGGGTCTCCAGGGAGGAAGATTTGTTCCAGCTCAGATCTTTGTATCAGGATGTATCATCCAGCTGCCTTTTACTTCCACAAACTTTCTTCAGCCTTTCCTGTATATCTACTCCTGCCAAGCCACGAGAAGGAGAAGCTCAATAATTATATGAGGTGGGGCAATTGAAGGGGAAAGCACAACTTCTGCACCAATGTATTAGTCATTAACTGAAAACTACAGCCCTTCTGATGAATGGTGGGGTCTTGTGTTTCCAGTCAGATGTCATTAATCTGCGTGCAAGAGTCAGGCCTCAGTCATCTGTGACCCAGTTTAGCATTGAATATTTATATTACAGGGTGTGTTACCCCAATATTACAAGGTTCTTGTCATGCTTTGACCTGTAAGCACTTCTGAAGTGCCATTAAACCACAGAATTCCCAGCTGCCTGTCACTAGGCCCTGAACAATCTTCTTCTCTCAAAAGGACACAACTTCAGTGTGGCAGGGGGAAAAAAAAAATGAATTAATATTCAGCCACTAGGCCATCATTCTTGAATAAAAGATAAAGCAGTAGTGCAAAGAACTGAAGACATACACAGTGGTTATCACATAAAATTAAAAGCTTTTTAGTGTTTAAAATAGCATTTACACATAAGCAGCTATATATTAACTATACAGACACTTGGGTTTTAATACAATATCTACAAAAAAGAATTCAATTATGCAATAGACATTTAACAGGAACAGTGCAGTCCATGCTAGTAAGAGGTCACTCTTGGAGTAGAACCAATTCTAGAATAGGTGATAGTCTGGGTTTTCATTATTTAAAATCATGTAACTTTGTTCTTCTACTGTACAGAAAATTCTTTACATGTATTTCTAATCACTGATTAGAATTAATAATTTTACGTCAATCTTATTACAATCCAGTTAAATGCAAAACAAAAACAATTACATCAACTCATGGGCTGTCAAGTCTCAAGATGGGACTGCCCATTTGAATAGAACAAAAAATAATATCAAAAGTCAACGTCTGTGCATCATCGCTTGCCATCCAAGATACCTTTGGATAAAGTGTCCAGGGAACTGTTACCTTTGAAAAGTAGATTCATTAACAGGAGGTAAAAAGACAATAGCAGTGCTTTTTTTAAGACTATTTGCCAAACAAACTTACTCTTCAGAGCTAATACACCGGGTGGGTACATGACCCCTACGGATACTACCTCTGTGGGGTAGGAGACGTCATCCCAAACTGTTTTCTCATCATTTTCTATGATCTTCCCACCATACCTGTTCCTCCACGCTAAAAGCTGCTGGCAGGTTTGAGTGAATGTTAAGCTCAGGAGCAGAGCACAGGCAGATGTTGAGGGTCTCACTTCCAGAATAAAAATGTCAACCTTAAGTAAAGGCTCCTGTTGGGAGGTTGTTTCAACGCCCTGCACAACAAACCCGTAGTTTCTCCCTGCAGTTAGAGACACAGATCATGCCTCCTAGAGCCTGGCCAGTGCTGGTTATTTGATGTTAAAATCAAAGAAAAAATTCATGCCCAAGTGAGAGGACCCAACAGTTCTGCAGGACTCCAGCCTTCCAATGTCCTTCCACCCAACATAGTTTCTCCCCTACCGTACGGAGCACCCCTGGCACTGGTGGCTCTTCTCCCTGCAGGTCGGGCAGTACCTGAGAGGAGATACTGGCCCCATCGGGCCCCTGCCCTGCAGAGACACATGCACTGAATGCCAAGGACTGGGATGTGGGCAACCTCCTGTCTCCATGGAAATGAAGAGCCAGCAATGGTTCAGGCCTGACTTTTCACACACTCAAACCAATCTCTCCACTGGACACTACGGGGCTGGGGGGGAGTGGGGGGAAACCAGGCTTTTGTTGTAGATGCAGTGGCCGTCACGTATTGCACTGTTCACAGAAGGACCATTTACATTCTCCTACTTCAAAAATGAGCAGGTTCTACGCACTGTACAGTATGAACCCACGGCACATCTGTCAGTACTTTCAGAGCACTCATTTTTTGCCTGAAAAATCGGGGCCGGGGGGGGAGTGTGGGGGTGTCTGTTTGCAGAGGAAGCTTGTTCAGGATGGATTTAGTAGCCTTCCCATTTCCTCATCAGACAAAACACATTCCCACACCTGTGTTACAGACCATCAGCCCCAGCCTTACCCACAAACACACCAGTATAACACAGTCCTTCCAACGTAGCAGCAAAGACCAGCGAGACACAGAAGAGCTTTTGCCAACAGCATTAACAACAAGACAAAAAACCCCAGCAGGTGTGTAAACCGCAACTCTGGAAAAGACGTAAGGAAATTAAACACGTTTCTTCCACGGGTGAAAGCTCAGCCCCCAGCTTTAATCCCTTTGGGGAATATCTTATTAAAATGACCCTCTTTTCCTCCAGCCCTGTAAGTTCTGCCTTGAGACAAAGCGGGCCAGAAAATGGTAGTATATAAGAGACCAGAAAAGTTAAAATTAATTTAAGAGTAGAACCACTAGTGATTGTCAATAAAGTCACAGACTTCTTAACAGTGTCTCCTGGAGACATAGCAGAATTACAGAATTATTTTACCCTGATTTATTTATTTCCTCGCTTCAAACATCAATTTTTAACCCAGCTCACTGGGTTTAGTTAGCATCTTTGCTGCGTTACTGGGAGGAGGAAAGGATTCCGTTGCCCAGTCAAGTTTTAGGTAGTGCTTTTTTAGTTCTTTTGAAGAAGCCATCACCAACTTTGCAATCTACACCAGCCCATCAGATGGATTATGACAAAAGCACTGCTTTCAGAAATGTTACGTAGCTTTTCAGGAGATTTTTGTAAATAAAACTGTCCAGAACCACTCAGCTCGTTTAGAAGTGCAGTAAGTGGAGTACCTAGTCTGGGTGACATGGTGTTTCCTACACGCCTGGCTCCCTTTTGAAAGTGAGATTTAAGTCTCCCATTAACACAGACAGTTGAAAAAAGTTACTCTGACTTTTGTAAAAGGGATGTGTTTGCACACATAAGAACAGAAGTAGGGAAAAACCTACCGGAATGGGCAACATCCAAAATGGGCAGCTTGAAGAGTAATTTTTCAGGGTGACAAAGGAACGTGAAGCCACACGTCTGTGGTGAGAACGACGCGTTCTCTTTTGACATTCCTATCAGATATTCACACTACCCATAAAGCATGGAACATAACGAAAAGAAGCATCTTACCAATGAAGAAAATGCTTATATACAGTGAAGACTGATTTTAAAGCACCTGCCCTAAAACCTGCCAGAAGCAGGGATCTGACAAGAGAGGATTTAACTGAGGTATGGCCCCATGGTCAAATGCCACTAAGTGACTGCAGCTGAACACCTATTTCCCATTCAATGACCCACCAAACCAGCGTGGGGGTGTGCTCTTACCATGCCCTCAGTTCAGATACTTTAAAAAAGCTTCTTAAATGTCAGTGAAGGTTCCTGAACGTACTTCCTCAAGCGTCCATAGCCTTAGAGCGAGAAATACACAGCAATGAAATCTTGGGGATATACAACAGCAGTTGCTTAAGTCAAAGCTCCCCAGCAGGAGCTTCAGCACGGGTCTCGCTCTGTGTCAGGTATAAAGATTCATTCATTGTACCATTTATGAACTGGTTTCAAAATGCCCTCTCACCTCTCTGCTAACAGCTAACCCCACCTGTGTTCAGAACACCTTCCCTTGGGTTACACTGCAATTGGGATTAGACATCTCCAGGTTTCTATTTCAAACAAAAAAAAAACCAAAAAAAAAAGAAAGAAAGAAACAAGAGAAAAAGACTGCTCAGGAATTAAGAATGGAAAAAGGAGGTGATGAAGATGAATAGCCATGTCCCAGGGGGAGCCAAGATTTACCTACGTCTCTGCTAAAGTGGCATAAATATCCCCTTTGAAAGGGGAAAGCTGCAGCTACACTAACAGAGCTGCGATTGACCTAATCTCTGTGGAAAAAACAAAACTTGTCAAACCTGTAAGCAAGTGCACGTTCTAACCAGAAGAAACAGGCACGTCTGTCGGCAGGGATGTGACTGAAATGCCCAGGAACTGACTGCAGCTACGAAGTCGCTATGGTGAGACTAAATGAAATACCTTTACAAGCTCTGCACAATGAACACATACAGCAGCAAGACTCCACCACTCCCTTGATAGAATAATACCTTTGAGAAAAAAAAAAAAGAAAAAAAAGAAATAGAGAAATAAAAGATTGATTGATTTATACTCCCCAGTCAGGAGAAGAAGGTAGCCACAACTTTGCTTTATGCTGGGAACTGGTTTGAGCCCACTCCTTTCCAAGCACGCGTTGTCACTTGCAGGTGCCACGTCTGCTTCGAGCACTGACCGGTGCATCCACGAACCAGCGTCACAGACACTGGCCACCAGTCATTTTGGAGTTTTGTAAGAGAAAAAGCAGGGAGAAATAAAAGTGCTACTATGCGTCGTTGGAAATTTAGAAGTCATGTGAAATAATAGTCTTTGAGTCAGCCCAGAAGGATACACTAATTGCATTGTGTAGGTGCCACGATTACCGAAGCTCATCAAGATGTGAATATACACCAGCCATTCACAATCAAAAACGAGGCAGGGGAGAGGGAGATAAAGAAAAGATGCCACCAATTTGCTGATATTTAACAATCCCAGGAGATTTTTTTTTTGTTGTTCCTTTTTNAGAATTCACAAGGGTTGCCCATGGCCTTCTGGAAGGACTGCCGGCTCCCCGTCAGCTCCGGAGGAACAGAGCTCAGTTCCCTCACGGGGGGTCCTCCAGGGGGTCCGCTCGTCCCGTAGACTTTGGAGCCCATCTTGGGGAGGTTGTAGAGGGGTGGGACTCCCGGAGGCCCGTAAGAATGATGGCTGTGGTGGCTTCTCTCGCTGTGGGTGGCAGAGACGTGACTGCGGTGGCTGAGCTGGCTGACGGGCCTCTCCCGCCGCAGGACGCTGGTGCTGCCCCCGCTGCGGGCAGTGTGGTCGGACTCGCTGCCGCTGCCACCCGACTTGCGGTCCTTCTCCCTGCCAAGAGCTCTCCTGCTGTTCTCGCTGTTGCTTCGGTTCGAGCCGCTGCTTTTGCTTCCTAAAGATCCCCGTGCCCCCCCCCAAGTGAAAAAGGACAGAGAAAAGCAGCGTTAGCTCCACGTCCCGCTGCCGTCTCCCACGTCAGCTCCTACCAGAACCCGCAGATCCATCGCGATGGCAACAAGTGATGACCAAACCAGGCCTGAACGTGCTGTTTGGTGGCTCATGGGATTTAGCAATGACAATCGGTAGCTGACAAGGTTGTGCCATGCACAGGTAGACGCAGACACCTTAGAGCTNCAGGGGAGAGGGAGATAAAGAAAAGATGCCACCAATTTGCTGATATTTAACAATCCTAGGAGATTTTTTTTTTGTTGTTCCTTTTTGTAGGGTTTTTTTTTTTGTATTTTTTGTTCTGTTTTGTTGATTTTTCTGCAACACGATTGCAAACCAGGAAGGTGTGACATGCAAGACAGCCAAGTTTCTTCCAGTAAGTGTTCAACAATGACCAAATTGCTCACCCAACCCCAAAACAATCATTCCCCCTCCCATCCCCCCACCCCCGACCCCAGCCCTTCCCCAAGCAGAGTCTGAAGGCACTTCCTCTCACATG